>JH431455.1:61418-141380 GCA_000239455.1 Strigamia maritima
AAAAAAAAAAAAAAAACACCAAAAAAACAAACCAAATAAAAACCCAAAACACCACAAAAAATCCAAAACACCAAAAAAACCGAGAAACACTTAAAAACACCAAAAAAACCGAGAAACACTTAAAAACACCAAAAAAAACCCAAAAACACTAAAAAAAACACCAAATAAAAACCCCAAAACACCACAAAAACAACCCAAAATACCAAATAAAAACCCCAAAAAATACCACAAAAAAAAACACCACCCAAAAATACTCAAAATTTATCACTAAACTAAATAATCATATAAAGGGTTAACTAAGTTCCTACCTTGAATGAGAAAAGATTTCTGTTCTCATCATCTGAATCAAATGGGTTCCTCTTTAAACTAAATAGTAAAAAAAAAAAAAAAAAAGAAAATTCTAAAATTTTTTTTTCCAAATATTATTATTATTATTTTTTTTTTATATAAAATAAATTTTTTTTTAGTAAAATATTTTTTTTTATGGAACCTTATATTCAAACTCAGTTAACCCTTTAAACCCAGCGGGTGCAACGACTACTTACATTCTTCATTACGTTCTTCCTTAGCTAACGGGGGTATCCCTACAGCGAAACAGGTAACACGCGCTTCGAGGATCTGCAGGGGGCGAAAGATCAAAAAAACAGGTGCGAAAAAAAATTTCCAACGGATGAAACGCACAAAAAAAGTGAAAAAAGCGGAAAAATTCAAAAAAATTCAAAAAAAAATTCAATTTTTTCGCAAAAAAACCGAGACAAAAACAGGGGTATTGAGTTTCACCCGAGGTACACCTCAAGACTGAACACTTTTGCCCTATGTTTCACTAAATTACAGGTAAACGTTGCGCCCCGGGCGGCAAAAACGCGAAGAAAAGCAGTAAACTCGTTATAATGAAGTGTTTTTAACACGTGTTTCTATAGGAATTCGTTAAAACGAGGTTAAACCTGGAAAAAAGTCCCCCGAATGAAATTTTGAAGTCTAAAATTTTTAATGGCCGATATTTTATTTCTTTTTGTTTTTGGTCACGCCCATTTGAGGAATTCGCGACTCCTCCTCGTTGTCATGGTGACCGGGATCGCGTCGCGCTGCTGCCGGAGCCGGGAAGCGATTTTCGCCGGGGGGTTGTGTGAATTCTCGTGACGTCGTTTGACCACGCCTTTTAGAAAGGCACTGCCTGCTCGCATAACTCGCGGCACCGATTCAGCCAATCAGGGCTAGCCCCTGGCTCCGCCTTTGAGTGTGCTAGTGGGACCTCGTTGTAGCGAATAATAGAATTTGTGAGCAGAGTGAAGAGTTGGGTTTGTTGTTGTCAAGGAATAGAATTGATTAAAGAGAATTTTGAAAATAAATAATAATGGAAAAATTTAAAATTGAATAAATAATTGGAAAATTGATCTTTGAAAAAAAATAAATATGCGTGATACGCTGTATAAGTGCAAGAAAAAATTAGTTTTTGTTGAAATCAATAATTAAAAATCATAATGTTTTTCCAAGAATCATAATTTTCTTCAAAATCTGATCAAGAATCATAATTTTCTTCAAAATCTAATCAAGAATCATAATTTTCTTCAAAATCTGATCAAGAATCATAATTTTCTTCAAAATCTGACCAAGAATCATAATTTTCTTCAAAATCTGACCAAGAATCATAATTTTTCTAAAACTGATCAAAAATCATAATTTTCCTAAAACTGATCAAGAATCATAATTTTCCTAAAACTGATTAATAATCATAATTTTCCTAAAACTGATTAATAATCATAATTTTCTTAAAAATTTGACCAAAAGTTATGCAAATTTTGTTAAATTTGATCAAAAATGACAATTTTTAACTTTTAAATTTCATCAAAAATCACAATTTTTAACTTTTGAGTTTCATCAAAATTCACAATTTTTAACTTTTGAATTTCATCAAAATTCACAATTTTTAACTTTTGAATTTCATCAAAATTCACAATTTTTAACTTTTGAATTTCATCAAAAATCGCATTTTTTAACTATTGAATTTCATCAAAAATCACAATTTTTACTGATCAAAATCCAAAAATTTCCAGCATAAAAACAACAAAAACCAACTCCCATTCCACTCAAACCCCCAAAATATCCTTAAAAACCCTCAAAATTAAAATTGCAATTTCAACCCGCATCATACAAAGCAAATTTCCCATTTTATGAGACCCCATAAAGCGAGCAAAGCACTGTGAAACGGGCCAATGTTGTTTGTTCTCTTTGTTTGTGGTCTAAGTACTGTTTTCAAAACACCATCATTTCATTAGGACAAAATGGCCGTTTGTCAATAAAAACTCAGCCCTGGGAATCAATTAGTGGTTTCCTTAATGGCTATCCATAGACATGTCATTCGGCCCACAGCTCATGATTAAGTAATCCATCACCCACTCTCCTCCAAACAGCAACAAATGGCCCTCAATATAACAATTCCAAATGCAAATTTATATAACACCAAAATTATTTTACAACAATACACTAAAACTCAAATTTCAAAAAATATTTCACAAACAATCCTATTCTTACAAACATCTATTGTTTCACAGTCCAATAAAAAAAAATCTCACTTAACAAACGTGGATGTAACAATATCTGCAATTGTTTATTTTTTGGCTAAAAATGACTAAAAATGCAACAGATAGCAATTTTTAAATTTTACGATGCATATTTTTGACGTCACTTCCTCTAAAAGTGTTTTCCATCAGATTTAACACATGTATGGTCTAAGTTGCCACTTGGGTCTATAGACTTAATTCTCTCTTTCTTTCTAATCATCATCGATCAATTTTGAATATCACGAATAGCGTTACCTTACCTTCGAAGATATTTTTGACATCACTTCCTCTAATGGTGTTTTCCATCAGATTTAAGACATGTATGACCTAAGTTGCCGCTTGCGTCTATAGACTTAATTCTCTCTTTCTTTCTAATCATCATCGATCAATTTTGAATATCACGAATAGCGTTACCTTACCTTCGAAGATATTTTTGACATCATTTCCTCTAATGGTGTTTTCCATCAGATTTAAGACATGTATGACCTAAGTTGCCGCTTGCGTCTATAAACTTAACATCATCTATCAATTTTGAATATCGTGTAATTCTGATTACCTTACATTCTGCCAGTTTTTTATGACTTATATTTAATCGTAATGTGTACTAACAATTAAAAATATACTTTTTGTTCCATTTTCAAATTTTAGTCATAACCTGTAATGTAAAAATCCTTTTTCTACGACTTTTCCAACACCCAAAAAATCCTTATCTCGACACATCTTAACTTTTATTTCCACAAATTTCATGGCTGAATGCAAAGACGGTAGCTAATCTTCGCATCTTGGTAAGCAGCAACCATCTTACTATCTCCTAAGGTCTTAGGGAGGGGTAATTTCATAGAGAAAAATTTTCTGCAGCATCCAGGTGGGGCAGGTGAGGCCAGGGTGGACCCCAACCAACACCCTCTAGCCAACAAATGCCAAACTATGTCCGGGGCGGAGACACAGTACTCTGCTCCATGCAATTGATGAACTGGATCAAACTGATAGCCACCTCCATTCCCCTTCAGATTCCCTCCCCACCCGCTCGCAAAATATTTTTTAACAAAAAAAAAATGGAGGCGGAACATTATTGCGCATGTGTAGATTACTAATGATTTTTAAAGCCCACCTTGTCTCAAGGTTGAAATAAGTGGTCTTTTTCTTTGTTGTCAGATTGGACAATTGATTACAACTTGTTACAAATGTTCTATTTTTTTCTTCGCTTAGCTTTATTGTTAGACAACTGGTAATCCTCTGTTGCACAACACAATAAATCATCAGTATATGAATGTCATTGTTGAATAAAACTATTGTTTTATTTTTTTAACTCTTTTTTTTCTTTCTTTGGACTATTGTTAAGTTTTAAACCTACTATTTAAGTGTGATGATCATTATTATACTGCTTTGAGACATTGTTGCTAATTTAGAAGAAATAGTGCTTTAAGCTACTGTTGTAAAGTGATTATTAGTTATTATCAGGTTTTTTTAGTTTTAAATAACCTACTATTTACCAATTGAAGATGTTTAGACCATTGTTTAAGTGTGTTTAATTTTGGATTACGGCTTTTATTGAATTTGTTGTAGTGCAATTGGGCCGTTTAAGAATTGGTCAGATTTTACGGGCAATCGATAAGTTGGATTTCGG
This sequence comes from Strigamia maritima, assembly GCA_000239455.1. Classification (NCBI taxonomy): domain Eukaryota; kingdom Metazoa; phylum Arthropoda; class Chilopoda; order Geophilomorpha; family Linotaeniidae; genus Strigamia; species Strigamia maritima. Next base: position 65,607 of record JH431455.1, read on the forward strand.
ATATCAAATTTTTACATATAAAACAATTTTAGTTGAACTGAAGGTATTAGGACATTTAACAGATTACCAATTACAGCATTCCCTCGAAAAAGACAGCATGCCGAATAATAGTAAATCTGACTAAGAAAAATTTGAAAATTTGAATTTTCCGGCATGTGGATAAAGTGAGCACTACGTTTTACAGCACCGATTCGATTTTTACGGTATGCCGTAAAAATGACCAGATGTCTGATTTTCAAAATCTGGTCAAACTCAGATTTTCAAAATCTGGTCAAACTCGGATTTTCAAAATCTGGTCAAACTCGGATTTTCAAAATCTGGTCAAACTCGGATTTTCAAAATCTGGTCAAACTCGGATTTTCAAAATCTGGTCAAACTCGGATTTTCAAAATCTGGTCAAACTCGGATTTTCAAAATCTGGTCAAACTCGGATTTTCAAAATCTGGTCAAACTCGGATTTTCAAAATCTGGTCAAACTCGGTTTTTCCGGCATGCCGTTCTTTCTTTCCGAAGGAATATACAGTAACTGGATGACAGTAAAACACAGACAAATAACCAGAAGGACGTTTCACCAGTACAACATTTAACCGGTATTTTAGCACAATTTAATACCATTTACTACAATTTTTTTAAAAATTATTTTAAAACAATTAATTGCCATTTTAGCATAATTTAAGACCATTATTGCAATTTATTGTATTTTAGCACAATTAATGTAATTTTACCAGATTATAACATTAATTTAGCACAATTCAACATGATTTAATTAAATTTTAGTTCAATTTGACCCAATTAAACGAAACTAGAACAAAATTCAAGTATAGTTTAATTGATTTTTTTTACTACAATTTCATCCAATTTAATTACAATTTAATTACAATTTAATTAAATATATAAAATGTCATCTTCTTCCACAGGTGTTCATCCCATTACAAACTTGTATAATTGTTCACACACATCAAACAACCCAACTTCTTTATTACTTTTCACCCCTCTAACCTCATCAGAAAAGTTCTCTTGACAACAAGTCAAACTTTCTTGACAGTGGAACCAATAACCAATTTGCACAAAATTCAACTTTTTCTCTACTAACTTTCCCTTGTTTTTCATCTTTTTTCACCCCCTACTGTTCTCTACCCATCGTTTCTCCTCTTCCACTTTTCCTCCTGTCATTTACCCCTCATATATCGGACAAGGGGATAGATAGTATTATTTCCTTCCCTTCTCTGTATGAGCCAATCTCAAACTTATACAATGTCTTGCCACTCATGTCAAATTGGCCTCAACATTCATTGACTGCTTGTCCATCAAAGAGCATAAAATTAACCTCATTTTTAACCAAAAATATCTCTCTAAAAACATTTCAATTGCTTCTTATTTTTCATATGTTAACCTGCCAATCAAAGACATAATTATCATAGGATTATTTATTGACCTAAAAACTCTTTTAGGTCCTTTACATCACAGAATGTATATCATTTATTCCACATATTGGTGTCTGTGACCTTTGTAACACTGCAATACCAATAGTCCAAGAATGTCTTTCGACTTTTGCCGGTATTAAAAAATTTATGAAAAATTTAAAAAATTTAATTAAAATTTGTGAATGATACTATTGGTGTTGCAATGGTACAATGGTACTATAGTTATTAGATTATTATAATTAATAGTGAACTCCAATCTTATTATAACAGCATTTACTACAGTTCCAACAACTACGTTCTGGTTAGTTCACATTGAGCGTAACATAACGTATAAAAATTTTAACGTAACCTAGGGAAAGTAACGTATGGTTTTGTAAATGTAAACCGACAAATCACGTAATTTCTTATTCCATCTTGTATTTCATGTGAAAAGCAGCTGTCTTCTTATTGGTTGTCGTAATTTCTTAAGTTACGTTACTTCCTACTTCAAAATCAATCTTGAAGATAAAACTTATATTTACGTCTGTGATTTTAAACTCACAATGCATTGCACAGCCATCTTGCGTTACGTTACGGAGTTGTGTGAACACCAATGTGAACTAACCATTCTACCAAACGAAGATTTTGCCGATTTCCAAGAAATACTTGTAGCTGCTTGCGTCAATAAACATAATTCTCTCTCTCATTCCAAGACATACACAAGACTCTATTATAAGAAAAAATAAACTTTATTTTTATCGATACACAAAACAAACTAACACCTGGAACATCTCATTGGAGAATACATATGAATAGCAATTCCAAAAAAAAAAATACTTTTTATTATTGAATAGTCCCTTGACTATTTATATCATTATCTACTTCACTTTTTTTTATGTCCCAATGTGAAAAGATACAAATGATATCATTGTCACCTTTCCACAATACATATTCCTCATACCTAAATTTTCAAAAAAAAAAAAAAAAAATCAACATAACTTAAAATTCATGTCCATACATGTCCTCAAAATTCAAGAAAAATGCCTCCCAAGCACACTCTCTCAACAATAGCTCTTTTCAACTATATCAAAAAAAAAAAATCCTTTCAATCTTTCCTCTCTAGCTCCTACTTTACATTTCTGCCATTCAATTACATCAACCTATTATTTGCCTATACAATTCAACCTTCTAATAAAAAAAAATTCAAATAAATTACATAAAAAAAAATTTAAAAAACCAACAAAACACATGAAAAATAAACTTTAATTGCTCAAAATTTCAGCCCCAAATTAATTCCCAATTCCAATCTAAACTTGTCAATCATTCCATTCTTTAAACCTACAAATCTCAACTTGCTACTTACACATCCATACATGCATTTAACTCCTCATTACCTGTCAATCATATACAAAACAGGGATAAAATATTTATATCCACCCAGGACACACAATTCCCTATAAGCAAGACACAACTACTGGAATAAATAATGATTAAAGTCCTTGTAACCTGGGCTTTTATAATGATAGAGGCACAGCCACATACCTGACATTGCTCAGCCAACCACACCTCCCCACCACACATATACACCATTAAAGATGGGGAGGAGTACATTCCGCCTTGACAGCAAGGTGACGAAATGAATTCAGCACAGATACCCCATCATCAAGAGGCCAGAAATTCAACCTATTTCATATTACCTGTCTTGCATCTTGTCATACATGGGCTTATGGCACATTTAATTGATCAGAATTTTTTTATTTATTTTTTTTTTAGGGTTAATTTTTTTTAAATGGGGAGGAGGAGGGGGGGGCGAGGGGGTTGTTACATAGGGGAAAAAAATGTAGTTCAGAAGCCCAACTCCCTCAAGTTTCATGGGGTGGCATACAAAAGGTGACGGGTGAGTTTGACTTGGAAGTTTGGTTGCTCCCTGCTGGGGACTCACAGTTCACACCTGAGACAAGCAATTACACAACACTGAAATGCACTTGAAAAGTGTTTTCAAATCTTTTTTTCCTTTCAAGTGGTGAAATAAATTGTTTGTTGGTGATGTTTTTAAGTAAATCATTTTATTTTTAACTCTAATGACATTTTTGATGTTGAGATGTTTTAATTTAAAGATAAAAGTAACAAAATAGTTGTTATTGTTGTTGTTGATGTTATGTAGTAGGGTCTAATTCTTAAAAATAATTGTTGTTTTGGTAAAAATTGATGGATAATGTTTGGATTGTTGAGATAATAGCTTGCAATTGTGGTGTGCAGTATCAATTTCCAAGAAGTTTTGCAGGAAATAGCGAATTTCTTGACATTAAATCCGATCGGTAAGATTAGGAGTTTCCTTGGCTGCTTGAGTTGAGCCTTGAGCGGCCAAAGCAGTAAGTAGCCAATGTCCCTATTAACCGTGCTTTGGATTTTAAAAATGTTCTAGAATTTATGTGTATATAAAACTTCTAGTAAAATTAAATTATTTGATAATTTTTAAAATCAATAAATTAGAGCAAGCAGAGCGATTTTAACAATGGTTTCATTGTTAAATTTTGACCAATGAGAGACTAATTACACTGATAGTATAACATGTTGGTGAACTATCACCTTGACCATTGTTAAAATCACTTATTTGCTCTAATTTATTAATTTAAAAAAATCTCACATTGAATACCACTCGAGATCAGGCAATTGTTGTAATACCGTTTTTTTTATTATTTTATTTGGTTTGATTGATACGCATGTCAATATCGATTTTAAGTTTTAAAAAAATAAAATAATAAAAAAATAAAATTTAGGGGGTCGAATTCAATGGTTTTTGACCCGTTTTAAGTCAGGGTCGACTTATACGCGGGTAGACTTATACGCGAGTATATACGGTAGTTCTGATTTTCCTGAGAGAAAATATCACTCGTGATAAGATCACGCAGGAAAATCTTATCACGCGTGAATAACTACAGCAACAATCGCCCTCTCTTTTGTGGTATTATAACTGATAATTCAAGTATAAAGTGAAGCGTATATCCATAATCGGTTTCACATGTTTCCATTAGAACTCAGAAGAAGCAGCATTGGTTCTGGCTAGTACTTTAATGAATTTACATCCTTAAAAAAGTCATTAGATCAACTAACTTGAAAATATCTTTGAATTAAATCCATCATTGAAAAGTATTTCGCTCCTGATATAAACTTTATAAACTTTATCTCTCTCTCTCTCGGTGTCGGTTCTAAGACTCGTAGCTATATTACAATTATTTAGAAAACTTACTAATAGTCAATAAATTTATAACAATTCAATAATTCAATGTCATTTCTTGAAATATCTGTCTTTATCAATTATTTACTCTTCAACAACAATTACCTAATGTTGTTTTTTTTCCCCCATCAAACTCAACACTAAAATTTTTTTTATTGCATTTCACTTTTATGATATTGTTTCAAGGACAATATGAAGCAATAACACACAACATATTTTTTTTACAAAAAAAAAAAAAACATAAAACTAAACAATTTATATATTAAATGAATGAAATTTTATAACAATATAAAAAAATAAAAGTTTATTTCTTTTTAAATTGAAAATGTAATTTCACATTCAATTCACAACATTTCATCCCTTCAGAGACATTCTAATTACCCAAATTACAGTTTCTTTTTATCCCTTTATAATTGCTGGGTGGACTATTACCATAAACACATGACACAATAAGCTGAATAAAATTTAAATTTCATCTTTCATTCATAGAATGTAACCAGAAAAAGGACAATCAACCATGTATTTAAAAGTTAATCATCAATTTGCCTTTTACTTTGGCCACCAGGTACAAACAAAACTGGAAATTATCATTTTAGCCAACAAAAACAGGTTAAATTCTTTGACAGGTGCCATACAAGTTTTAATGATTGAAAAACATTCTGGTATATCTGCCTTTCAATATGAGCAAAAAAAATGGTCTCTTTTTTACATGTTGTGCATCAATTGTTGCAGTTGAAATGCCAAAAGTCAATTAAGATTTTTTTTTGAAAAATTGAGTATTGTAATTTTTATAATTGCTTTTCAATTTGGTGATGGGAGACATGAATGAAGATGTAGGAAGAGGAAATAAATGAAGTGTGTGTATTGTGATGAATTATTTATTAAAAAGTTACAAATTTCTAGCTGCTGTTCAATTTGTGGAATTGTAATTATTCTTGTTTTGTGTACTCTATATGTTTGTTACTTTGAAATTTAGGGTGCTTAAATGTGATTGCTAAATTATGTTTTGTCATATTTTGTGTTTTGTATTTTTAGTCAAATTTTTATGTATTTTTAGTCAAATTTTTATGTATTTTAAGTCAAATTTTTATGTATTTTTAGTCAAATTTTTATGTATTTTTAGTCAAATTTTTATGTATTTTTAGTCAAATTTTTATGTATTTTTAGTCAAATTTTTATGTATTTTTAGTCAAATTTTTATGTATTTTTAGTCAAATTTTTATGTATTTTTAGTCAAATTTTTATGTATTTTTAGTCAAATTTCATGAATATTTAGTCAAATTTAAATAAATATAACCAAAATAATTGCTTTTTAACTCAAACTTTTAGTATTGAAGCCTTCTTTAACTCTTATGACTCAATCTAACACTCACCAAATCATCTTTAACTCAACTTCAAACCACCTAAGCCTTTTTTTTACACTCAAATAGTTCAGTTTAACTGCTGAAAATTTAACTAATCTAGCACCTTTAACTCATCATACAATCATTTTACACTCAAGCCACATATCTTCTGAAACTCTTAATAACTACAAACATCATAAACAAAACAAAACAAAAAAATTACATACTAAAAAAAATTAAAAAACTCAAACTTCAAACTAAAAATTTTATTATAACTAAAATTTTCCCCAAAAAATTAGTCCCCAAAACCGACCCCCCCCCCCCCCCCCAAAAAAAAAAAAAAAAAAAAAACAATGATTTATACATCCATAAACCAGTTTTACACCCTTCTAAATACATCCCCTCCTCTTTTCCACATCCCCAACTTTAACCACCCCTAAATTTGTCCAGTTGTGTCTCAAATTGTAAACACAATAATCTTAGCCCAGAAAAAAGCCATTACAACTTTAATGGCTTCCAACATCCTAAACATGTATTATCATTTGGATATTTTTATAAATAACATGGCTTGTGCAAAAGACATGCACAAATATAACATCAAGTATAATTTCTTGCAAAGATCATATCAATAGTTTGCCTGAAGCAACGCAGCTGTGTCTGTCTGTTTTACAACTCAGAATTATGGGAAAAGTCATGTCCAAATCTCACTTCATCATCAAAGGGATGACATGGTTTTTAATCAGAGGGAACTGGACTGAAAAAATAATGTTGAAAAAAAAAAAAGTTTTTTATATAATATTTAAATTTTTTTTAAAAAAAAAAATTTGAAATTTATTAAAGAATGCTTTGAGAGGGTGTGGAATTCATTAAACACTCCCACAATTCACTTTGCACATACAAATGAGTTAGTAATGGATGAGTGACTATAATTTAAATTGATCAAGTTTTTAGGATTTTTGCTCCCACACTAAATCATGTGGTATTTTTATGTTTTTTATGGGGGGTTTGATGGAATATTTAAAAGAATAAATGCATAAAAGTTTTGGGATGTGAGATTTTTTACATTTACATCATAAAAGTTTAAATTTGTGAAAGATAGAATTTTTGTGTGTAAAAAAAATATTAGTTATTCAACTTTTTTGGAAAATTTTTGTTACTAGAATTTGAATTTTTGGTGGTTATAAATTCAAATTATTCAGATTTTTATTTTTATTTGATTCTTTTAATAAAAAAAAATTACAAATTTTTAGACTAATATTTATTTAAGTTTGCATTTTTGATGTAACAAATAATTAATTAATTATTTTTTTTTAAAAAAAAAAAATTTTACATAGAATTTGTGTTTTGGACTATAAAAATTCAAATAAAAACCAAATTTTCTAAAAAAAAAAATAATCCATAAACACTTGTCACTTTTGTATCAAAATAATTTTTATTTCAGAAAAACCTTTTTTAAAAAAAAAAAAATAATTCTCAAAACCAATCAAAATTTCACTTCTTAAAAAAAAATACCCCCAAACCCCACCTTTACCACCCAATCAAACAAAAAAAAACACAAAACACAAAACAATAAAACATTCCCATCACAACCTCATAAACAAATCCCAATCAACAACTCAAACCACCACACAAATGAAACAAAAAACCCAAACCCATTTCCAACCCCCAAACAAACAAAAAACAATCCAAAATAAAAATAAAAAAAAATAAAAACATCCAATAATCTCACCTTATTTGAGTGTGTGTTGCTGCACAAACCCAACCAACTAGACTGAAGGAGAGAGAAAACTCTACCAACCAAGAGTGAATTTGCTGCACCCTTGTGCCTATGGGTGTGTAATGGCGGGTTCCTGTAGGTGTCTTTGGGCAAGGACACTTCACCCCCGCATTTATTGTCGCTATGGGCATAGTCATGGGAAGTGAGGAGTCGCGCCTATCATATTTCATAAGTGTGACCAGGTGTTCTGCCCAGGGTGAGTGAGGCATCCAGCTACTGCAGCTTCCATTCAACAAGTCTATGTCACTATTCCCAACACAGTTTAATCAGAATCAATCAAAGTTTACCCAACAAATCAGGAATATCTCACCAAAAAATGATTTTCACACTATTTAACGACTATTTCAAGGTAAATTTAATATTATACGGTTTTTATCAATTGCTAAAATGTAAATATACATCGATAAAAAGTATGGGATTTGTTTACTTTTTTCTAATTTCTCACATCGACGATTGTCACATGGACAGTGTTTTTTTTTCTGTTTTTCGTTTTATTAAGCTTTGTAGAATTTACAGTTTGATTTGATTTAATGTTGCCCGTTGTGTATGTCTGGTTTTAGTTTTAATGTCAGTTTTATTCATCGATAAAGATTTAATAAGGGCCAGATTTATGGGACAGATTGCGATTTCTCGTCCGAGATTTATTTCATTACCAGAATGCCAAAATAACGAGATAATATTGTTAAATATACCTCGTTACATGTATTCTTGTTTGAAAGGTCTCGATCGAAATTTTTCAAAAATCTCGTTTCAAATTGTCGTGTATACGACTTGATTTGCGCTTGCGCAATGCATAGAATCACAACAATTCTGCAATACGGCTGCAATTTTGACAAAGTTGTGTCGATTACATTATCTCAGGTTAGTCAAACACCTTGGACAAACTACAAGCCCAATGCTTAGGCTTGATTTGTGATAAAGTGTCTGGCTCTGCTAAAAATTGTTACCACCGATTTAAGTGTCGAATGTAATACGTTTCGTGACAAATCGCAAACACCTATATGACATTTTATTAACGAGATTTAAAAAAACAATTTTTTTTTTAAATTTTCTTATTTTAAATCTCATTTTTGGTATCGTATGAGAAATCGCAAACTGTCTATTATATCAGTTTCAGTATGTCAGATTAAAAATGTGTATGGCCTACATTGCGTCTATAAACTTAATTCTCTTTCTCTCTCCTGCTCATCATAAAAAGTATGGAATTTCTAATTTTGCACGGAGTTGCACATCATTGGCACAGTTTCGGATATTTTTTTTCTCTCTCCACATTTGCGAAATCAACTAAAGAATATAAATTATGTACAACGAAAATGAAAATCTGTGCCATGTATTTGGCACCGGTTAGCTCCGTTGACGGCTAGTCTTATTTACAATGAGGAATTGTTAAGGAATATACATAATAAATTTTAATTTTAATTTTAAATTCAGTGAGAGAATAAATTTGACCATGTAACCAAAAATTTTGTGCTTGATACTTTGTTACAAATATTCTTTTTTTTGGTAGAGAAATGTCTAAAAAATGCAAGTAGACCTAATGAATTGTAATTTTTTAAGTCACTATGCTATTAAGTGATATTTCTGAATATCATTAGCAAAAAGACACTAATTATTCATTTCTAGACCCCAAATAATTGCGCAAAATAAAAAATAAAAAATACTGTATTCAAATTTTTGAATTTAGTAAAATTTTATGCAAATTTTTTTTATTAATTTGATTTCATTTCATTGAAAAGTGAATTTTAATCACAAAATTGTTAATTTGATAAAATTTGTAGAATTTATCCAAATTTGCCGTTACAAAAGTATCAACATTTATGCTTGGTTCCCACTTGGCAGAAATTCCGACAGAAAATTTTCTACTGCAGAAAATTTTAAGTGTAGAAAGCAGCAGTGTTTATAAATTGCCTTCCTTAGCCGGTATCCATTTTTAAATTCTACTTTTCTGCACTTTTTTGCCCACTTTTCAGTCCTCAGGTGGGAACCAACGACAGAAAAACAAACTTTTCTCTCAAAATTTTCTGCAGCAGAAAATTTTCTGTCTGAGTTTCTGCCAAGTGGGAACCTAGCATTATGTATTTTTGGTCCAATTTGGCTTTAAGCATTTTTGACTGAATTTGGCAAAATTCTCTGTAAATATTACAAAATAACAATAAAAAAGTCCTAAAACAAAATTTCCCATCTACAAAAGCCAATTCCAACACTTTGAATTTCAACTTGATTGAATTTAGTCTAAAAATTGGCAAAATTGAGTCAGTTTGCATATTGCATCACTATTCAACCAACCCCTACTCCTTGCCAAATGCGAATGAGAGTGTTATCATGGAAATTGCGGTTTCAAACCCAGGTGGCACATCAACATACAAAGATTTTCTACAAATTCCAAAAACTTTCTCTCAAACACTTTCAAATCCACTCTAGAAACATTCAAGTATGCCATCATACAACTCGATTCAATGTCTATTTCCCCCCATCACCCATTGTATGTCCCCAAACATCTTTTTAATCTTTTTAATATTTATGAGACATTTCACAAAATATTTTACAAAAAAAAATAAATAAAAAAAAAAAATTGGAGATAATTTTCTCATTCTTATTTAGATATAATCATGAGAAAAAGTATCTAAAAGTGATTAATCCCAATAATTTACTCCTCTCAAATTAATTTATGGAAATAAACACATGACAAACATATGCTAAGCTCTTAATTATGTGAAAACACCTTTTCTACAATTATAAACATATATATATATTTAATTTCTGTTTTTTTTTAAAATAAAATATAAAATCTTAATAAACATAACATATTCGCATTACACAAGTCATTAGAAACATGATGTAATTGACTTCTAGTGTTGAAAGTACTGTATAACTGTAACTGTCATATATGCTATATGAGCTTAGGTTCATACTAAGCTAAGACTAAAGTTATATCCAAATTACATTTGTTGCATCAATGGAAATCTTCCGTTTACACGTAACTTTCGTCTATGGTCTTAAATCTAATTACCGTATCAAGAATTGACCCGTTCAATTGGTGCGTTCAATTTGATTTAGAGAAATTAACTTAGTTGACTTAACTGCTGACTTGACTTAAACTCATTACATATGATGTTTTGGACGTCAAAGTTATGGCAAATGACTTGCTTAAAACAATTAATCTCAGTTAAATTGCATTCAATATTACCTGAATAAAATTCTTAAGTGCATAGTTGACTCAAATTTAAGTGGCAGGATATGATGTATTTGACTTCATATTCATCTGAAACCTCCTATTTTAGACGTCTTTACTTAAAGCCTAGCACACACACCAATTCAGACTCAAAATATTCAGCCAGTCTGAATTTTTCATGTGAAAATTATCAACGGAATTTTAAATAATGAATAATGTCACATGGAAAAATTCAGTCTGGGAATAATGTGGTACATATGGTTTGTTTAATGACGTCATATTACAAATGACAACTGTCTGAAATATTTTGCTGCAAAATAGCTACCATTAAAATGTGCAATCAAAGACTTCGTGAAATGAGGATAAGACAGAGATAGTAGAAATAGATAACTAACTTTGTGTGGAAGATTTAACACCCTATTTTATTATCTGAAAAGCGCTTTCGATCAATTTGACTAAACTCTATGCAACAGTTCGTGTACGAAACTCCCATTGGTTACTGGCCTATGCATTGTACTGAAAGTATGTATTGTGGCATCTTATTTTAATCCTCTAGTTGAGGTAAGTCGAAAAATCATTGCTTTGTAGTCCAAAAATGTGCATGCCATTGTTAACAAACGAAAACGCTTATAAAATATTTTTAAAAATTATTTACATTTAGGTTTTTGTATTGTTGCGCACATTTTTTGACTATGAAACAATGATTTTTCGACTCAGCTCGATTAGAAGATTAACACAATATATACTTTCAGTACAATGCAAAAAAGTTCACTTCTCAGCTTCGTGCACAAATTGTTGGATAGAGTCTATATTTAGTTAAGAACTGATATTCTACCAAACATGCATCAAACATCCTCCACCAACACATTTTCCCTCACTCAGACCTCCAAACTCCCCAACACTTCACCAGCCATATTTCTTACCAAACAAAATGCCAGCCTTTACATCATCAAAAGACCTCATGTTGTGCCATCCAACTACCCTCTATACAACAGTAAGGTATAAGGCATCACAACCCCGCCCTCAATACTGAGGTGACACTAGACAAAGGATCAACAGACTGCAAAGAGAGAGACCCTGCATATAACTTCCCCTTCTCCACACCATGCTCCCATTCATCAACAGCAGCCATAATGATATGAAAACATGGTTCCCACAATGCACTGAAGCCCACCCTCTTTCTTAGTCCCAATTATCAATTGTACAATAGAGGTTTGAGGGATTAGGCTACTGTTCATACCAGTTCAAAGAAAAGTGTAATGCAAGACCGGGGTGGGCAAAACCAAGAGGGTGGTTGTAGGTTTTAAGTCCAAGATGTGTTTGGAGGTTTTGCCTTTGGGCAGAAGTGGGCTAACTGCCAAGTTTTTCTTGGGTTGCTGGCTTTGTGATGGTAGGGGATTGGGAAAAGATTAAGTTCATATTAGAATAAAAGCATTATATTGAATGCCTATAGGCCAAGAGAAACACTGCCAAGTATAACTATGTGAGGATACAGTAGTGCACTTCTTGCCACAAACATCAAGTTGAGTTGGAGCTGGAGCTTGGTGTATCTTGTGGTTGCAGTGTGTGTCATGTAGGCAATTAATGCAGGCCTCAAGTAATAATGGCTGATGGACTACTGTGCAAGACTTGTTGAGTGTAAGTTCATTTTGATTTTTTTGTTGTGAGATTTAGATGATAGGGTTTTCAGTTGGAGATAAATGGTTAGCGGTTTTCAATGTGTGGGTTTTGTGTTTTCTGAAACTGAGGTCTTTGGGAAGAATTTAAAATTTGTGTTGCCTAACCCTCTCTAAGTTAGAATGGTGTCTAGGCATTTCGGGTAATGATATTGCTGGCGATTTTTAATAGTTTGCAGTTTGTTGATATTTAGACTTACTGGAACCGAGCTTTTCAAAAAGAATTTAAAATTAGTCGTTGCCTAACCCTCTTTAAGTTAGAATCGTGTCTAGGCATTTCGGATAACGATATCATTCATGCTTGAAGCAGAGGGAGGTTGTAGTCGTCAATATTGGCAATATCAATATATTCAATACTACTTTTTCTTTCCATCCTAATGCAATTCATCTCAGAAACATTTTTTTCAAGTTACAGTTTTAAAGATTCAGAATTTTCTTTTTCTTGTATACCAAATAGGCCTAACCTTCAACTTTTATGGCAATTACTGTTTATAGCTTAAATTTCTATCCCTCAAAAAGCAAATATTTACCACTTTTGGTTGTTGTTTACTTTCAAAATGCAAATAGTTCATATTTGAACATGACAAAATAAGCCTAACCTTAAAATTGTTTTATTTATTCTTTAAAAATCAGCAAAATTGATTTTTTTCTATCTCTAATTAATTTGAAAATTTCAAACTCAAAGTGTAAATAACCTTGAAATTTTCAGAACAGAAATGCCTTCTCTGTAATCTGATTCATAATCAACTTGAAAATAGCATAATTTGAACACAACCACCTCATTTTGATCATAGGCCTAAACCACATCATTAAATGTGAGTCAGACAAACAAAAAAGGGCATCTAAAAACCATCCATTTGTAAAATAACAGCATGTTTTATTCCTAATGCTCAAATGTGCATCACATTCAATCCAATCCAATTTCTATTCCTAGTAAAACAAAAAATTATTTCCAAAATTAATGATCAAAATTTTCCCAAAATTTGACACCAGATTTGACCAAGATTTGACCAAGATTTGCCCAAAATTTGACCAACATTTGTCCAAGATTTGCCCAAAATTTGACCAACATTAAATCACAATTTCACCAAAATTTGCCTAAAATTTGACCAAAACTTCATTTTTAAGTCTTCTTTATGAGCCCAAAATCCAACAAAATTTGCCTTATGAATGAATCATCTTCATTCCTGTAGTTTTTCGGGATGCGATTCAAAATAAGATCACGACATGACACTTCACAAGACAAGACTGTGCTATCTGTACTAACTTTATTTCCGGAAACACATACATATATACATACACAGGGGGGGGCCCATGGACGTCACAAATACGTTCTTGGGTCAACGCGTTTGGTCACACATTCATTTACAACAATTTCCCCTATCCAATTTTCACTTTTTATTTTACAAGAATGTAAAATGACAGCTGGTTGTAAATTGCATAATTCCATGTTATAAACCCATCATTGACTTTTTAATTCTTACTCATCTCCCCCCAATCCATTTTCAATGATTAGTCCTATCAATTAAAATCAAAAAATTATAATATTCAATTTATTTTTTCTTGCCCATATTGAAATTAAAATTGAATATAATGAATGTTAAAATAATTAAGCAATTAAAAATATAAAAAAAAAACATAATAAAATAATAATAATTTTTTATTTTCACATTTACTAAACACCAATATCTAACCTTAAAATTATGATAGAAAAATACAAATTTTTATAAATTAAATTTTCAATAGCGACTTACAAGACTACGACAGAGTATTCTTAGTTTACCCGATTTACAGTGTTTCATCTTTAACAGCGTTCGGTAAATTTCTCTACGGAATCATTGAAAATGATGATACGAAGTTTCAAACTCAAATATGTCAGATTCAGTTTTGTCAGACTTAAAACGTGTATGACCTAAGTCACCGCTTGCATCTATAAACTTAATTCTTTCTCTCTCTCAAACTCAAATACATATATGATGTAAAAAAAAAATCTTCGATGTTGTTGGCACTTGACAATAATAATGCATTGTGATAGAATGCTCCGGAAACATTTGTACCCATTAGTGCTCAGTTTGTGATCATATTGTGCCGTAAAAAACATCATTTGTACAAAAATGACGTCGCCCAGCTTTAATTACTTGGGTGATCATGATGATCCATTCGTTGTATAATTGTCTGGTTTTTTTATTAGTTTTAGTGTCTGTTCTTGTATGTCAAAGTTAATTAGTCAGTTTTAATGCGAGTCAGATTCCTTTTGTCAGTTAATAGCGTGGAGGGCCATAGTAGCCGCTTACGCCGGTAAACGTTATTTTTTCTCTCTCTCGTTGTATAAAACTGACGTAGTTTCCTTCATGTAAACAGGGGCAGATCTATACATGGATTAATTGCGGTATGGCCCAAAGCCCTTGTGATCATTGGGCCCTTAAATGGAAACTTAACATGTAGAAAAGTTATCTATAAATTTTAGTAAATAGAATGTAAATTTATGTTTAAGACCATAAATATTAGAAGTCTGACTTGTAATGTGTTTCCGCGTAAAGAAATAAATTTAATATTTAAAATTTTTAAATTTACTATGAAATTTAGTTTGTTTTAAAGTGATTTTTTTATGAACGAAATTATTACAAGTGGTCTGTTTCTCAATCGCTTTAACCAGCTAGCGCGCCTTTGGGCTCAGATAAATTATATATAATATATGCCCTCTCGCCTCATGTCTGCTTTTCTAGTCAATATTTACACCAAAAAAAATTATTATTGTATCATAATGCACTTTTTTTTAGTTTACATTTAATTTTCCACATAACAGTACATTATTGTGCATTTTTTGATTTGAAAATTTAAATATTTTTTGGTAATATTTATTTTTTTGGTCATCAGAAAAATTCATTTTTGCATCGAAAAATTCATTTTTGCATCGAAAAATTCATTTTTGCATCGAAAAATTCATTTTTGCATCGAAAATTCATTTTGCATCGAAAATTCATTTTGCATCGAAAATTCATTTTGCATCGAAAATTCATTTTGCATCGAAAATTCATTTTGCATCGAAAATTCATTTTGCATCGAAAATTCATTTTGCATCGAAAATTCATTTTTGCATCGAAAAATTCATTTTTGCATCGAAAAATTCATTTTTGCATCGAAAAATTCATTTTTGCATCGAAAAATTCATTTTTGCATCGAAAAATTCATTTTTGCATTGAAAAATTCATTTTTGCATCGAAAAATTCATTTTTGCATCAAAAAATTCATTTTCAAACTAAAAATCCACTTTTTTGAGTTTACAACCATTTTTCAAACAAAAAAATCGCTTTTAGAAGAAATTTCCGCACCATTTTTAAAACTAAAAACCCATTTTTATTTAGTCCATCCATCATTTTACCCTTTTTATAAAGTACACGTAAAACGTCCAAGAAACTAATTTCCATACCCAAAAAACTCCAAACTCGCATCAACCCAACAAAAACAGCAAAAACCAAACAAAAAGTGTTAACAACATTCACCTCCACCATCCTCATTATCCATGTCCCCTTCAATCCTTTCAAACAAAACCAAAAAAAAAAAGTAAAAAAAAACCAAAAAAAAAACTCAACTCTCATGTCACAGGTCACGCAACAGTATACGTCAGCCCAGTCTTATTAATGAAACATAATTACAGGGTGCACCAGGGCCCTACCTGTGCAATCCCCCCCGAGATTACGTCTCAAAAGTACTCCACGCTCATAACTTATTCATCCTAGATAAAACTTCTTGAAAAACAACAATATTTTATATCACTAAACTTTTTTTTTTTTTTTTTTTTAAAATAAAAAAATTTGTGGACCCAAAATATAAAGTAAAAGAAGAAAAAGAGCCCACGAGTTAACCACTGTGATTAGCCGAATGGGACTATTCATTTGTCACATTCCAAGGTGAGTGTGTACCTACTTATTACCCAACACACCACAAACCCATATTCAACCGCAAAAATGGTCCGACATGTTGACAGTGAAATCAAACATCACAAGTCAATGTTGGGCTTTTATAAGGGTTATAATTAGTAGTACTTTAGTAATTACAGTGTTAAAACAAGGTAAAGTGCTTGGAGAGAGGTTAACTATGTTTTTATTCGTGGGTATTTAGGTTGGATTTGGATTTTTTGAGATTTTTTAAGTTTTTTTTTGAAAGTACGGGAAATCGGTTTTGGTTTAGCCGAGTAAAGTGCGTCAGATGCGGCAGGAGGTGAAGTCGTTTTCCGTAGTTTTGGATATGTTAATTTTTTTTGCAAAAAAAAAAATCATTTTTCAATAAAATTTTTATTATAAAAAAATGTTGTGTTTTTTATTTATAAAATTAAGTTTTATTTTATTATTTGTAAATTCAGTTTGAGTTTAAATAAAAAATTCAGCAAAATTCATTGCAATTTTCTCGAAAATGATTCTAAAAACATGTTTGCTTAAAAATTTAATATAAAATCCAACAAATATGACACATTCCAATCATAATCAATAAATTTATATAAAATTACATTAAAAAAACACCATTTCCCCATATAAAACACAACGCAACCAAAAGCACGGAAATCCACTCCACCTCCTGCCGCACCAAACCCACCTAACTCGGCCAAATCCAAACCCATTTCCCGTACTCTCAAAATCCTATCGAAATAACCGTTAAATCCAACACAAAAAAAACCACCAAAATCGCCTCCCACACCAAATTCCTCCCAAAAAAAATAAATAAAAATAATTTTCTAAATTTTTTCCAAATTACTTTTATAAAATAAAAAAAAAAAAAAAAAAAAAAAATTATAATACTTCAAAATATTGCAGGTGCGAAATTCGCATGCAACTTGTTTTAATACGATTTGCATGGAATTAGAGGGAGTAGCAATAGGATCATGAAGATGGGGTGTGTGGTAAGGGGGTGTGGGGGTAATCAAGCATCGCCAGAGGGCGAATGAAGACGAAGCGTCGCAGTCAATTTAATCAAGAGTGGGCCAACGAAAAAGCCAATCAAATTACGCAACTCGCACGCCCGAATTAATCAGCGTTTCAATTCGCCTTGAATATTAAAGTGGGGAAAGGGGGGCACCTGCTGATGGAATGCGCGTTGACCGGGGTCGTAAACGAGGGTCGGGGAAGGAGAAGAATGAGAAAAGTGGGGAAACAAGTCATTTGGGAAATGGAGAATTTTGAAGGGTTGGAAAAAAGAAAATCAAATGGTTTGGGATGAGGAGAGGGAGATGGAGAGGGGGGGGGGGGTTAATTGGGGTGGTCAACGTGTTGGTACACAAAGATCAGGAGATTAGAGTTGGTGGACAGGGGTATTTGAGGTTTCTCAAAAATATTCTCCCTCATCAGAACAAGATCAAACTATTGCAAATACAATTAAATCCCAAAAATCCCCAAAATCCCCAAAATCCCCAAAATTTAGTGTTGTAAGTATGAAGTGGGGAAATGGACGTTAGAGAATTAAGTGATTCGAAATAGAGGAGTTTTATTTTGTTTAGTGTTTTTTACTTTATAAATAAATGTAAGAAAATGATATTTGTTGAAAATTTTTGTGAAGAAATTTTTAATTTTGGTGAGATGATTATGAAAAGTGATCTTTTTGGGTTTAAAAATTATTTTCGGCTTAAAAATCAATTTCGTATTATGAATTATGAAAAATGATCAATTTCAGCTAAAAATTATGGAAAATGATCAATTTCGGCTTTAAAATTATGGAAAATGATCAATTTCGGCTTAAAAATTATGGAAAATGATCAATTTCGGCTTAAAAATTATAGAAAGTGATCAATTTCGGCTTAAAAATTATGGAAAATGATCAATTTCGGCTTAAAATTTATTTTAAAAATCATCAATTTCGGCTTAAAATTTGTTTTAAAAAATCATCAATTTCGGCTTAAATGTTACTTAAAATCAATTTTGGCTTAAAAGTTACTTAAAATCAATTTCGGCTTAAAAATTATAAATCGGCTTAAAATCAATTTCGGCTTAAAAATAAATTATTTAAATTAAAAAATGATCAATTTCGGTTTAAAAATTATGAAAATGATCAATTTCGGTTTAAAAATTATGAAAATGATCAATTTCGGTTTAAAAATTATGAAAATGATCAATTTCGGTTTAAAAATTATGAAAATGATCAATTTCGGTTTAAAAATTATGAAAATGATCAATTTCGGTTTAAAAATTATGAAAATGATCAATTTCGGTTTAAAAATTATGAAAATGATCAATTTCGGTTTAAAAATTATGAAAATGATCAATTTCGGCTTAAAAATTATAAATGGGTTTAAAATTAATTCCGGCTTAAAAATTATTTAAAAAGTGATCAATTTCGTGTTAAAAATTATGAAAAATAATCAATTTCGGCTTAAACATTATGAAAAAATGATCAATTTCGGGTCAAAAATTATGAAAAATGTTCCATTTCGACTAAAAAATATAAAACTTCGTCAATTTCGACTAAAAAATATAAAAATTCGTCAATTTCGACTAAAAAATATAAAAATTCGTCAATTTCGACTAAAAAATATAAAAATTCGTCAATTTCGACTAAAAAATATAAAAATTCGTCAATTTCGACTAAAAAATTACAACTAAAAAAAAAAAATACAACCAACTCACAAAAAAAATTCGGCTCTGAAAAATTTAAAAATTCGTCAATTTCGACTAAAAAAATACAACTACAATCATTTAAAAATAAAATAAAAAAATCAATCAAACCAACAAAACCACCTTCAAAACCCAAAAAAAACCTCACTAAAACCACAACCCCACCCTCAAAACCCCAAAAATTCCAACATCCAAACCCCAAATTCCCCACAAATAAATAAACCCCCAAAACTCTCTATGTCGCCCAATCAAACCACCTTAACCCTCCACCCCCCCCCCCAAAAGAAAGAGTTAAAACCAAACCAGACATCGCGGAGTCACCAAACAATTCACCCAGCTCACCTGTGGTCACTTGCCGACCCCAGGTGCTCACCTGAGTGGTGTTGATGACCCCTCACGGTCTCTGGACGCTCATACCAAGAGGTAGGGCACGCGATTCCGAACGCAGATACGATTAGGGCCACTCGGACGGCCCTTACCTTTCAGGTGGGCGGGCCCTGGCGCCACGCGCCTGCCAACTAACGACCCCAAGGACGATTCGGGTCAGAGGTCACTCGGCGCGATAGCCATCTTCAGGTGGGCGCCCGCGTTCGATATATGAATGGGGGAGTCGAGCATGAATGAATCAAAGCAATCGGGATGGTGTTTTATGGCCATTTTAGCTCGGGGAGCCACCGAATGTTGGTCAAGGACGGTGGAAAGTAATAAAATCATTTGGGTTTTTTGAGGGGTGGTAGGCTCATTTACCTGGGGGTCGGGCGGGAGAGGGAGTGTATGGCGGCGTTGGAGTTGGAGGAGACTCAAGGTCGGGTTTTTGGTGAGACAATGTGCGGGTTGGTGTTTGATGTTAGGTTGAGATGTTGTTGTTTTGGGTTTTTTTGTTGTTTTTATGCGGATATTTGGGTTTTTTTATGGGTTTTTGTGTTTTTTATAGTTTTTTTGAGTTTTTTATAGCTTTTACTGTTTTTTGTAGTTTTCCGTGTTTTTTTGTGGTTTTCCGTGTTTTTTTGTGGATTTTTTGAAAAAATTTTTTGTGGATTTTTTTTGGTGGATTTTTCGTGGGTTATTTTGGTTGGGATTAAAAGTGAGTTGTGGTTGTGGGGAGCGTCGTGGTTTTTTATTTTTTGCTTTGGTTGTTTTATGATGAAGTTTCATTGAGAGAAAAAAGTTGAAGTTGAATTTTCATTTTAAGGTAGGAAATTCAAGTGATACAGTAAAATATCATTACATATAATATCATTAATATAAGCTCAAAAACTAGTTTATTTTATGTTTTCATGTGTCCTAAGAGTCTAAAAATCGAATTTAACACTCAGCATAACCAAAATAGAAGAAAGAAAAACAAAAAAAACACAAAAACACACAAAAAACAACAAAAAACCCTTCAAAACCTGAAAAACACAACAAAAAAAAACTCCAAAAAACCTCAAAAACAAATTAAAAACCCAAACTACCCCTTAAAAAAAAACTCAAAACACCGCCCCCCACCCCCCAAAAAAAGAAATAATAATAATAATAATAATAATAAAAACAACCAACTTAAAATTCCCAACTAACCAGCCTAAATCAAAACACCTGCCCCACCCCAAAAATCCCAAAAACCCCAAAACAAAAAAAACACAATAATCACCTCAAAATACCCCAATAAAACTCAATTACCCCCTCCCCCATCCCACCCTCCAAAACAACACAACAAACTTCTCCAACCCCCTTCCCCCTTCAATCCATAGCCCATAGCCCCACCTAGATGACCCCCAACAAAAAAAATTGTAAAAATTACCGACCCCCACAAACAATAAACCCAACCCCTACATTTATCCATCGCCATTCAGACCCGGAAAATGGTGAAATTATTTTTAGACAACCCCTCATTTCATGCGTACGTGGCATAGACCCATAGACACTAGAGAAAGAGCACTTTACAAGGGGCCATTAAACGAGGCAATGTGAATTACAGGTGGAAATCGAATGATCCCCCGGTGGGGATTGTTGTGTTGATACAATGATACAATGATACAATGATACAATGATACAATGATACAATGTAGTGTTGTGTTGTCCCCGGTGGGGATTGTTGTGTTGTGTTATTGTTTTTTTTTTGTTTTTTTTTTAAATTTTATTTGTTTTTTTATTTATTTTATTGTTGTTATGTAGGTTTATGACGTCATGATGTGACAGTTTGTTTTCATTAGTGTCACGTCATAGGGTTTTATGGATCGCCGTGAAGATCCAATTAAACACGGCTTCCTACGTATTAAATTAGAAGGTAGAGAGAGGGGGAGGGGGGGGGGGGGGTTGGTGTGTTGTGTATATATAAAACAATGTCGTTTGTTTGAGGTGTAGCTATTAATTTGGTTTTTTGAGGGGAATTAAAAATGATTTGGGAGTTGGAGCGTGGGAACTGTAAAGTAAGTGTAATGATATATTTTTTAAAAAAATGAGGAAATAATAGATTATTGTGTAGAATTGAATTACAAAATGTAAAATTACGATGAAATAAAATTAAAATTAATGTTAAATTGCAGTAAAAAAAAAGTAGCACGATTCATTTAAAAGTGAAATTTTATTTTATTTCGATGTAAAATTTAAATTTATTTTTGCAAAATCGTATTATAAAGTGCAAAATCGTATTATAAAGTGCAAAATCGTATTATAAAGTGCAAAATCGTATTATAACCTGGAAAATCGGCTTAAAAACTGCAAAATGCATAAAAATTTCAGTAAAAACCGTAAAATCTCATTAGAAAACTGTAAAATTCCATTAAAAAACTGTAAATTTCCACTAAAATCTGTAAATTTCCATTAAAATCAATAAATTTCCATTAAAAATCAGTAAATTTCCATTAAAAATCAGTAAACTTCCATTAAAATCTGTAAATTTCCTCTAAAATCTATAAATTTCCACTAAAATTTGTAAATGCCCACTAAAAATCAGTAAATCAGAAAATATCCACTAATAATCTGTAAATTTCCACTAAAATCTGTAAATGTCCACTAAAATCTGTAAATGTCCACTAAAAAATCTGTAAATGTCCACTAAAAAATCTGTAAATGTCCACTAAAATCAGTAAATCTGTAAATATCCACTAAAAATCCGTAAATTTCCACTAAAATCTAAATCACTGTAAAATTTCACTAAAAATTCTAAAATTCCACTTAAAAAAACGTAAAACCGTAAAATTACATCACAAAAATAAATTTATCATCCCCATTTATTCCGAACCTACATTAAGAAATTTATTCCTTTCTATTTAATTATCATCGAAGTCAGTCTCGAACCAAAAAAAAATCCGAGAATAACTCAAATCAATTCTGACACCAACCCCAAATACCTCCACCAAACCAAACCAAAAAAAAAAAACAAAAAAAAACAAGTCATCGTTTAATTTTTCTTGTAAATTTTACCCTCCAACAACAACAACATTTTATAAAAAAATAAAAAAAAAAAAAAAAATTAAATTTTTTTTCCCTTCCAAAAACTCTAATCATGAATGAGAGCAAGAGCAAAGGAGGAATTCGATGCAATAGCCCAACCCATCCTAAGGGAGCATTGAACAGACACGCGCACTGCACAACGCAACTGACAACCTGCTATTAACCTCAAATCATTGGGTTCCAGGCTGCAACACACACAACCAATCACTAAACATGACATAAAACCACACCATCCAACCCCACACCCCCAAAAACACAACAAAAAACAGAAAAACACCAAAAAACACTAAAATTCCACCAAAATCCTCAATAAACGTCCAGAAAACGTGTTAAAACCGATAAGAAAAACGTCTACTCACCATATTGTAGATAGGGTTGCTTTTAACTGGTTTACACCGAGCTGAATGTGGGCACGTGCGACTGATACACGTGGGCCGAACTGGCTACAGGCCAAATGTGTCACACGATCCAATCCGATCGAATCTCATACAATCCGCGCCATTTTTAATTCTACTCGTCTTAGAAAATCGTTTCAAATGCAAATTATTATAAATATGATGATTTGCATCAAGTAGAGTTGTTCTAATTTGTACAAATAGAAATGTGGATGGAATACAAACTGTGATTGGTGTTGAAATGTTCCGCCAGATGGAGACTGTGTATGCAAAGCCGAATTGTCGTCTGGCTATTGACACAGTTGCGCCATCTACTGACAAAATCTCCAAACCATACAAGATTTTTTACATTTGCCTTAGCAGTGTATATATTAAAATGTGGGGCCCTTCAGTTACAAGGGGCCCCTGAAATCTTCCAAAAAGTACTTGAGGCCCCATCTGACTGAAATGGGCCTCTGCAATCACTGAGTGGAAAATAAGCTCATAAATCGAGGCCCAATTTTTTTTTTAGTGTTTATAGTCTCACTTTTTAGCATATGGGGCCTGTATGGGTTCTTTGAGGCGCTTTTAGAACCTATACTCTATCTAACAATTGATGCACGAAACTCCCATTGGTTAATGGCCTATGCATTGTACTGAAAGTATATATTGTGGTATCTTATTTTAATCCTCTAGTTGAGCCGAGTCGAAAAATCATTGCTTTGTAGTCCAAAAATGTGCATGCTATTGTTAACAAACGAAAACGATTGTAAAATATTTTTAAAAATTATTTACATTTGAGTTTTGTATTGTTGCGCACATTTTTTGGCTACAAAACAATGATTTTTCGACTCAGTTCGATTAGAGAATTAAAATAACATACCACGATATATATATTGTTATACTTTCAGTACAATGCAAAAAAAGTTCACTTCTCAGTGTTGTGCACGAATTGTTGGATAGAGTTTATGTATAAAATTAGCACAGAACGAATAGTGAAATCAACAGACCTATAAAACCCCGTTCTAAGAATTTTGAATAAATTTGTTTACTTCTAAATTGAATAATTACCGTTTAGTAATCGGTTTCCCTCTCCCGCTGTCGTGGGAAATAAGGACCTGTATAAGACTTTGTTTCGATAACAACTGAAGAGTTGTCCAGATCAGTTGGCAGATTTTATCCAATGTAGAAGTAAAAAAAAAAATTAGCTTAAGATTCCGTGAATGGGGTCTTTTATAAACTCAAAATCAAATTTTAAAATTGCGGACCCCCGAGTCCCATTCCTATGCAAATAACATGTAGTTTTAAAATCAGTTTTTATTTGTCAATTTTAATCATGAAACTGCAAAGTGAACCAAAAAGCACTGTACTGAAAGTATATATTGTGGCATCTTATTTTAATCCTCTAGTCGAACTGAGTCGAAAAATCATTATTTCGTAGCCAAAAAATGTGCGCAACAATACAAAAACCCAAATGTAAATAATTTTTTAAAATATTTTACAAGCGTTTTCATTTGTTAACAATGGCATGCACATTTTTGGACTACAAAGCAATGATTTTTCGACTTAGCTCAACTAGAGAATTAAAATAAGATATCACAATATATACTTTCAGTACAATGCATAGGTCATTAACCAATGGGAATTTCATGCACAAATCTTAAATAGAGTGTAGTCAGTTTTAATGTGCGTCAGATTCTTTTTGTCAGCTAACGACGTATATGGCCGCTTACGCGGGTAAACCTTATTCTCTCTCTCCTACCAATGGAATGTACGAGTATAGTGTTTATCAATGGTCAAAAATCTGTTTGTCTGTGTCAGATTTATATTGGTCAGATTTAGTATGGATTAAAAGACGTGAATGGCCTAAGTCGCTGCTTGCGTCTATAAACTCAATTCTATCTTTCTATCTCTCTCTCCTATGCAAATCTATATTAACAAAGCTTTTGGATTATTTTTTCCTTAAATCCGGTATTCGGGATTAGAGAAAGTTTATCATCCGGTAAAATCCGTTATCCGATAATCCGAAGATCTTTATACCTAATAAATTAATTGTATTTTATCAACCAATTGAAATGCAGAAATCCACCCTTTCACCATTTTATAATTACATTTGCAAATGTTCTGCACACTTGGAAATGAATTTGCCCCAGCAGATCCTTGAATTTGGATCGCCTGCCCATCAACATTCCGAGTGACAAAGGCTGGAGGGAGCAGTCAAAAATGAAACCCACCTTCACTTTCCAACCACCAGGGGCAATTGCTGTCAATTGCTCAAATGGGTGCAGCACTCACTGAATTCAACCGTTTTTCGCAATTAAAAAAAAAAAATACAAATACAAATACGAAATTGAATTTTGTTAAAAAATTAAAAAATTTGTAAAAATTTTTGTAAAATTCGAGAAAAAAAAAATTAAAATTAAAAAATTTTTGTTTGGTTTCGACATTTTTGGAATTTCTCGTTTCCCCTTTGCGTCGGATTGAGGTCGTCCTGCAACAACACTGGCCATTTTCCGCTTAGTCAAGCAGCTAACAGGTGGCAGTCATGTAACACCCACAACATGGCCGACAGCCAAATTACATCCTCAACCACACACTTTTTTTTTTTACGAAAATCAATTAACTACACGTCATTGAGTTTTATTTCTAATGACCAGTGGCCACAGCAGACATTAACCTGCCTATTTCGATCCGAGGAGCTTATTCAAAAGACACAAAAAAATTATTTTTATATTTTATTACTCGTATATATGTATATACGAGTGATACATGATGTTTACGGGCCAAATGATTTTGCACGATTTTAAAGTCTCAAAGTAAGAGAGGAAAAGGGGGGGGGGGGAGGGCTTATACGTGAGGGAGCTTATATATACGGTAGTTAATTTTGGTGATATAATTTTTCTTTTTTGCTTATTTTTTTGTTTATGTCATTTTGTGATTATGAAGTAACTTTTAGTCATTTATGGGATCAATTTCAGTCGTTTTTGATAGTTATAGTTT
Organism: Strigamia maritima; assembly: GCA_000239455.1. NCBI lineage: Eukaryota > Metazoa > Arthropoda > Chilopoda > Geophilomorpha > Linotaeniidae > Strigamia > Strigamia maritima. Next base: position 91,627 of record JH431455.1, read on the forward strand.
TTGTTCATTTTGAGAGATTTGGATTATTTTTGATAATTTTCTGGTTGATTTTAATTATTTTCAAACATTTTTTGGTCATTTGTGGTCATTCTTCAATCATTTTTGGTCGAATTCAGTCATTTTTCAATATTTGGTCGATTTCAGTCATTTTTCAATCAGTTTTGGTCAATTTCAGTCATTTTTCAATCATTTTTTGTCGATTTCAGTCTTTGACAATCATTTTTGGTCGATTTCGATCATAATCGACCAAAAATGACTGAAATTGACCAAGAATAATTGAAAAAAAAAAGTCATATTAGTCTTCTTCAATCATTTTTGGTCGATTTCAGTCATTTTTCAATCATTTTTTGTCGATTTCAGTCATTTGATAATCATAATCGACCAAAAATGACTGAAATTGACCAAGAATGATTGAAAAAAAAAGTCATTTTTGGTCTATTAGTCTTCTTCAATCATTTTTGGTCAATTTCAGTCATTTTTCAATCATCTTTTGTCAATTTCAGTCATTTTTCAATCATTTTTGGTCGATTTCAGTCATTTTTGATCATTTTCAATCATCTGTGGTCTCTTTATATCATTTTTTGTTCATTGTTGGTCGATTTCAGTCATTTTTGATCATTTTCAATCATCTGTGGTCCCTTTATATCATTTTTTGTTCATTTTCATTCACTTTATAGTTGATTCAACCAATCTTTAGCCATTTTCAGTCACTTTTACTTAATATTCAATCGTTTTTCTTCAATTTTAATAAAAATTATCTAATGCAATTTAAATAATTTGCAAATTCACTCCTCTTGATATATTAAAAAATTACGCAACTTCTTTACAAACCAAAATCGACATCTGACAACATCAAATACCAAAAATATAATAATAATATAATAAAAATAAAAAAAAAAAAAATAAAAAAATAAAAATAATAAAAATATATATATATAAAAAAAAAATAATAATAATTCTTTACCCAACCCGCAATTTCAGCTCAATCAGTGCACAAGATATGGAGATTTTCCCCTTCGTTTCAACCACCATATGCCGCCCTCCATACACCAACCCCATCGCCCCACACTCCCGATCAAACAATACCTCGCTCAGCTCGCTCTAGCGAGGTCTGCAGCAAGATTCAATTTCTCATCGGTTGCGTGAGAAAGGCACCAGATGACGTCCAAATCAGCGCGCTCGTTGCAAATTGTGCAAAATTTGACATTCAAATTCAAGTTCAAAGATTTTAAACTGCGCAAACAAAATTAGGACCCGATATTAATTTATGTAGTCATGTTTTACACCTTTTTAGGCAAGTCTAGACATATATTGGACTTTTTTAGAGAAATCTAGTCATAGTTTAGATCTTTTTAGACAAATCAAGTCACATTTTAGACCTTTTTTTTAGACAAATCAAGTCACATTTTAGACCTTTTTAGACAAATCTAGTTACATTTTAGACCTATTTAAACAAATCTAGATTTTTTTAGACAAGTATAGTCATATTTACACACATTTAAAATTTTTTTAGACGAATATAGTCAGCTTTTTAAACAAATAGTCATATTTAGACTTCTTTTTTAGACGAATAGTCATATTTCAGTCATTTTTCGACAGTCATTTTTCAGTCTTTTTTCGACATATTTTCAGTCTTTTTTTCGACATATTTCGTCATTTTTCATTATTTTTTTCCGACATATTTAGTCATTTTTCAGTTTTCTTTCGACATATTTAGTCATTTTTCAGTCTTTTTCGACATATTTAGTCGTTTTCCAGTCTTTTTTCGACATTTTTAGTCATTTTCCAGTCTTTTTTCGACGTTTTTAATTATTTTCCAGTCTCTTTAGTCATTTTTCAGTCTTCTTTCGACATATTTAGTCATAATTCAGCTATTTTTCAATTTCATAGTTTTGTTATGGGTCAGTAAGTTTAACCTGGGTGGTTTTAAGAGGGGGCGATTTAGGTCCCGCCATCTTGGTTTTTAATCTGCAATAAGAAAAGAGGGAGGCAAACCAGTGGGCAGACCCTCAATTCCACGGGTCAGTTATTCAAACCCGGGGTGGTTGTACACTTCAAACTTATTTTACTCACTGAGTCACTTAAGCGTAAGATTTTGAAATTCGAAAAATAAAGAATGGTAAATGAAGGAGTTGGACAATGTGGAGTCGTCCGACTCCGATGTGTATTAGTTTGTTTTCTCGTTGTCTATACTCTAAATGCCTGTTTAAAAATAACAGAATAAATTTTTTCCTAACGTTATGTAAATGTAAGAATACGAGATAATTCTAGACGTGATATTGACCATTTTAATTCGATTTTACGAATTTTTATTCCTCTTTTGCCATAATTTTGCCAGTTTTGATTATTTTAGGTCTTTTTGACCCTGTTCACTTCATATTTAGTAATTTTTTAGACAAATATAGTCATTTTTTAGACAAACATAGTCATTTTTTAGACAAACATAGTCATTTTTAGACAAATATAGTCATTTTTAGACAAACATAGTCATTTTTTAGACAAACAGTCATTTTTTAGACAAATATAGTCATTTTTTAGACAAATACAGTCATTTTTTAGACAAATACAGTCATTTTTTAGACAAATATAGTCATTTTTTAGACAAATATAGTCATATTTACTGATATTTACTCTTTTTAGACAAATACAATCACATTTACTCCCGTTTTAGACAAATATAGTCATATTTACTGATATTTACTCTTTTTAGACAAATACAATCACATTTACTCCCGTTTTAGACAAATATAGTCATATTTACTCATATTTTAGACCTCTTTAGACAAATATAGTCATGTTTACTCATATTTTAAACCTTTCTTAGACGAATATAGTCATTTTTCAGACTTTTTCGTCACATTTAATCATATTTCAATCTCTTTTCGATTTTTTCCATTTCAGCCATTTTTAAATCATAGTTTAATAATTTCTTACATCATACTAAAATCGTGCAACCAAAACCATTTAATTTATTCCAACATTCCCAACAATAATAAAAACTGATCTACACAAGCAGAGCCGACCATTTTGAAATTGATGGCGTCATTATGTAAACTGACACAAATGATAACCCGCCGGCGATATTGGCTGCGAGACCCCATTTCCTTTGAATACATATTGAATCTAATGGACAGAAATTCGCGGTGCCTTGCAGAGAAGGAAAAACGGGGCGCGCGCTTCTCAATAGACCTACTTTCTCGACCTAATCCGAATTCTGCCACCCCCCAAAATGCCCCCAGATATGAAGGGGCGGAGGATTCAAATGGTAATCCTTACAACTGGAGGAGGGGTCCACACACACACAAGGCGGGACTCCATTTGATTTCACAATTGTGCACCCAATTACCACTCCAACTCTGTCTCTCTCCCTCTGTCGACATATCAAATAAATATTATAAATCTAACATAGAAATTGGGGGCCCCGGTGCTGAAAAGGCCCAAAAGGGGGGGGGGAGTCAATTTTTAATCTTATTTTTATTTTATTTTATTTATTTATTTATTTATTTTTTTTGTTGTGGAATTTTTTTTTTTAAATTGTATACCACAAAAGTGGCCCAAAGGAGTTCTTTGAGGTGTTCCAATAAATGTGGGCCACGGATAAAAAAAGCCTAAAACGCCCCATTTTTATTTAATACTAATAGTAACCAAGAGGTCGAAATAATCACTAAAAACGACAAAAAAATGATAAATAAAACACCAAAAGCGACTAAAAATGAAAATGATTGAAAATGATCAAAATTGACCAAAAAAATTAAAATGATCTAAAGCAACCACAAAATGATCGAAATTGACCAATAATGATTTAAAATGATCAAAATTGACCAAAAATGATTTAAAATAATTCAAATTGACCAAAATATTAAAGAAAATGATCAAAATTGACCAAAATATTGAAGAAAATGATCAAAATTGACCAAAATATTGAAGAAAATGGTCAAATATTACAGAAAATGATCAAAATTGACCAAAATATTAAAGAAAATGATCAAAGTTGACCAAAATATTGAAGAAAATGATCAAAATTGACCAAAATATTAAAGAAATCGACCAGAAAATGATCAAAATTGACCAAAAAAGGATTGAAAATAATCAAAATTAACCAATAATGATTTAAATTAACCAAAATTGACCAAAAATGTTTTAAAATGATCAAAATTAACCAATAATGATTTAAAATGATCAAAATTGACCAATAATGATTTAAAATAATCGAAATCAACCAGAAAATAATTTAAAATGATCAAAATTGACCAGAAAATAATTGAAAATGATCAAAATTGACCAGAAAAAAATAATCAAAATTGACCAGAAAATGATTGGAAAAAAATCACCCAAATTGCCAAAAATAAACAAAAACCAAAAAAAAAAAAAAAAACCCAAAAACATGATGGGACCCTTCAGAAAATTGGGCCTCAGTATTAATTTCTATTTTTATCACCTTTTTTTCCATTAATTATTAAAATCATGAAAATTCGACCCCCCGAGAAATAATATTATTTTCGCCATATTCTCCCCCACAAAAAAAAATAAAATAAAATAAAATAAAAATCCAGAGCCCCGCGTGTTGGTATAAATGTGTAGTGCTACTGTGGCGCTTAACGGGTATTTATGACAAATAGCGGCTGAGATCTAAGCGATAGGCACCGTAGAAAGTAATGAGACACCCCTCAGATTGTAGGTCCAGGGGCTATTCACACCTCGGTCAACCGTGGACGCCCCTTTGGTTCGTTATGATGCCGACAAAGAGGTGGGTGTGGGTTACGACACGAACAACAACCGCTTCACTACTAGCTAAGAAACCCGAACTCAACTCGAGTTACTCGGGCTTTTCTGCACTGCTCAAGCCGTGCAAAATCACATTGAGCGTCGTGTGCTGCTATTTCAAGTACCAGAAAAAAATTGTACCAACATTTGCTTTTTTAATTGAATTAATTGAAAGTACCTCGTTCAAAAAGAAAAAAAATTTTGGGGACCCAATTTTTCAATTTTGTATCTTTCATTTTCTCTCATTTTGAGATAATAGAGTCCCCACTTAGAACTCCCATTTTTTGCAATTAATTTGTTTGGGCTTCAAAGTCATTTTTTGGACCACCAAATATATTTTGGAGCCTCAAACTCGGGTTCTGAAACTCACTTTTAAGGCTTTAAATTCACGGTTAGGAGCCTAAACTGACTTTTAGGAGCCTCAAACTGACTTTTAGGAGCCTCAAACTGACTTTTAGGAGCCTCAAACTGACTTTTAGGAGCCTCAAACTGACTTTTAGGAGCCTCAAACTGACTTTTAGGAGCCTCAAACTGACTTTTAGGAGCCTCAAACTGACTTTTAGGAGCCTCAAACTGACTTTTAGGGGCCTCAAACCAACCTCAAACTCATTTTAAGGGCCTCAAACTCTTATTTTTGGACCTCAAACTTTTTTTAGATCTCAAACTTCTTTTTGTTACCTCAAACTCACTTTAAGGACATCAAACTGACTTTTAGGGACATCAACCCATCCTCAAACTCATGTAAGGGCCTCAAACTCTTCTTCTTTTTTTTTACCTCAAACTCCTTTTTGGGGCTTCAAACCAACTTTAAAGCCCTCAAACTCATTTTTAGAAATCATTAAAAACCTTTAATTTTTTTTTAAATAACAAGACATTTTTAAATAACAGGGCCCCATCTTGGTATCCCATGTTGCAACTCAAGTTTTTTTAGCCCCCAAACATTCTTGAAAACCATATATTTAACTATTTTCACAGAATTAAAAAAAAAAAAAAAAAACAATCCCCAACTAAAATATAAGGCCCTGATGCACATAATCACCAAAATCCCCCAAAATCCCCCAAAAAGAAAAATTACACTAAAAGTAGATCTTTAATAACGAGAAACAGTTGTTGAGTGGCCCTCGCAGAAACCGAGTGTTGTTGCCACCTTGTTGACGTTAATCCCAACCTTTGTGCCCGCATCTTCAATTGAAGACTCCCCCGACTAAAATGAAAAGCGGGTCTTCGCAAGTAAACATGTTTCCACACCATCTTTTGTGCTCCATACCGGAGAAGGGTACTTTGTAACATTACAAATGGCAACCACAATGCCCGGATTTGAGGTCGGTGGATCATCAAAAGAGCTGCCCCTGGGGACGAAAACCCCCGTTAAATAACTTCCCACCCACACTCCCGATCCCGCCATGTTTAAAATGTATATACTGTAAGACAAATAATCGCATCTCCATATTTATTTATCTTTCTCACCTGAGTGCATTACTCAACTCATTTATATGGAAATCATTTTCTCCATTTTTTATTTCCTATTCAAATTGCCTCTTATCCACTTATCCGCTGGCTGGCGTGACATAAATATGACGTGACTTAGGGCCACACAGGGAGCCGCCGAGATGGACAGTCCCAATGACCCAAATGGGATTACAGATGTGGTTGCCTAGCAACGCAGCTTCCCAATCACCTTGATAACTGTTCGACTCGTGTGCGATGCTTCGTGTTCTGCCAATATATGACAATCCTACTATAGTTACCGTTCTCAATGATTAACGGCTTTTTTTGTGCCGGTAGATACTTTTCCCTTATAATTATGACCAGTTTTATAGTATAAATAGGTAACGGAAGAGTAAAAAAAGTATGGAGGCACTGAACTCTATTTAACAATTCGTGCATGAAACTCTCATTGGTTAATGGCCTATGCATTGTACTGAAAGTATATATTGTGGTATCTTATTTTAATTCTCTAGTTGAGATGAGTCGAAAAATCATGGCTTTGTAGTCTAAAAATGTCCTTGCCATTGTTAACAAACGAAAACGCTTGTAAAATATTTTAAAAAATTATTTACATTTGGGTTTTTGTATTGTTGCGCACATTTTTTGGCTAGGAAACAATGATTTTTCGACTCAGCTCAACTGGAGGATTAAAATAAGATACTACAATATATAATTTCAGTACAATGCAAAAAAGTTCACTTTTCAGTTTTGTATACAATTGTTGGATAGAGTTTAAATAACAAATTTTACCGTATTTTCAAATACCGTAAACTATTTCTAATTCCAAATATACCAGATATCGCAAGTGTATATTTGCGATATATATAAAGTATCTTAGTCGATATTCAAAGGAGCAGGTAGAATGACATAACCCATGAAACAACCCTTAAAACAACGTAATGTTGAATTAACATTTTTGAACGTTGATCGTATGTTTGAATGTTGATGGTTCATAAACTACATCCGTTAGATGTTAAATCAACATTCTGAAACAACAATCAAACAGTTGAATATGGGATGTTGATATGCAACATTCATTAGATGTTGTATAAACATCTAATGCTGAATTAGATGATAAATGATACAACAAATGTTGCATCAATGTTGTATAAATATTGTGTAATGTTGAATGTTGAAAAAAAATGTTAATAAAAAAATGACATGATTATATTGAATCAACATTTCAATATTTTCTGAATGTTGTTTAGACATTTTCTTGTTTCCTTAAGAATAAGAGTCCAGTTAAAATTCTTACACTAACTAATTTCTTAACGAGTTCAATCCCAATTCCCAAGCATTTTCGTTTGTTAACAATGGCACGCACGTTTTTGGACTACAAAACAATGATTTTTCGGATCAGATTGACTAGAGGATTAAAATAAGATACCACAATATATACTTTCAGTACAATGCGTAAGTCATTAACCAATGAGAGTTTCGTGCACAAATTGATAAATAGAGTTTACATGTTTTGCCATTTGATGATGAGATCATGTGACCCAGCTTTGGAATACCCTGTTGCAAGAAAAAGTCCTAGCCAATCCGATATGAACTACAGAGATACGCGAACAGGCTTTAAATATTTCCACCGGTCACAATTGCCTGCATACAATATCACGATCACCCTTACAGTAGTCAACACACTTTACAGCATAGATTTTTTACCGGTAATTATTATAGCTATACTGAAGGTTTTTATAAGGGAAAAAGACTTGCCGCAAACTCTACTATCCAAATGTTTATTTCATTTTCATTAAAACCATTATTGCTTTCCGCAGTCACGTGTCGATATACAAAAAAAGACTCCTTTCCTTGATAACGGAGAATTAATTATGTAGTCGCTCCCCCAGCTCGATATTATTTTCTTTGCTCTTCATCTTTCCTTACTATGTAAACAAAAGCCTAGTCGTCAATGAAACCAGCCACCGTTCTGAGCTTACGGATAAGTGGTATGGATAACTAGCCACAGCCGAGGAGATGAGTCGAGTGGACACATTCTCCCTCCCAAACCATTCAATTCTAACCAACCAGTACCCAATTCTTTGTGTCCGCATATACATTGAAAAACATCCATATATCTACAACCAAAGACCACAACAAACCAACAAAGATAAACAATACTGCAGTGACGTCATTGAATCCGTAAATTACCAGCTTCGAAGCAGGGTGAATAATAATGAATCAATCATAAATTATTATTCTCTTGCGTGGGCAACCAAAGACTCCATCAATTTCAAATCGGTGTGTGTAATCCGTTTCTGTTGATTATGTTGATTTTCTTGCTTATGAGATGGCGGAAATGACGTTTTCGCATTATATTCTCATAAACAGTTTGTAGAGAGAATCAAAATAATCATAAACAAAAGCAAAGGGTAGTTTTTTTTTTTTTTTTTGGTTTATAGCAGCAACTCATAAACAAGAAAAACAACATAATCAAGAGAAACGGATTATACCGATTGAAATTTAACGCGCCTAATATTTTTGATTGTTTCCTGTTTAACTGCTTTCATCTACTAGCATATCAAATTGTCATTGAAAACAAATTATCGTAAATTTAATATAGATATATGCATTATTAAAATAGATGTTTTAGAAAATAAAAATTTACGTCGAAGATCGAAGATTCCTATAAATATTAATATCCCACAAGTCCAAAAGCCGTTAACTCACATCTAACGGCACAGGAGGGCTCTAACTCAATAATTAAATATTTACTTTCATCTTATTATTGATTAAATTTTTAATTATGCACTATAAACAATAATAATAATAATAATAAATAAAGTGGTATTGTTTATACTAGGATATAAAATTCATAAAACAATGTTTTGCATTCTTTTGTATGACTAGAATGATCACATTCAATTCAATTGTTATAAAACTTCATTGTTGAAATTTTTTGTGAGAAATAACAATAGATTATTGAATCAAAGTTAGAATTAACTAAAACAATCACTTTTTGGATAAATAACATTGACTGTTCACAAAAAAATTAAAACAATGCATTTTAACCAGGATAACAATAGAGTTTAATCATTACTTAATGATAAGTTTAACACACTTGTTAATTATCAATATTGTTAGACAAATTTTTGATATAATGTCATCTGGACTCTTAAATTGTTTAAATACAATAAATGTTTTAATTTATTTCAAAAACACTTTTTGTATGAGATAAAATTCTATAAACAAAACAATTGTGCATTCTCATTACCCTTTTCCTATATTCTAACAAACGAGTCATAACAAGACTCATAGAAAACCCAACCTTAACCTGTCCCTACACACCTAACTCTTTCCACCAACAAAGCTCCTCATCTTCAAAGCCTATTCCGCCTGAAACCAACCCATAACTAAACGGTAAATATCATATTCACTTCCTCAACATACATTTCTATACCTAATACCATTAAATCCTATAATAATGTATGTACCGTATATACTCGCGTATAAGTCGATCTGCGTATAAGTCGACCCGCGTATAAGTCGACCCGCGTATAAGTCGACCCTGACTTAAAACGGGTCAAAAAGGGTATAAATCGACCCCCTAAATTTTATTTTTTATTTTATTTTTATTTGGTTCGATTTATACGAGGGTCAATAGCCATTTTAAGTATTAAAAAAATAAAATAAAAAAATAACTAAAAAAAAAATAAAAAATAAAATAAAAAATTTAGGTCCAAAAATCTTCGACTTATATGCGAGTATACACGGTAATATTTATATTTTTTTTTTTATAAAAATAAATGATATAATGCAGAATTTAAATCACGTATGTTGCATTATTATTATTTCATTAGAAAATAATCTTTTATATTATCTGAATACTTTGACCAGAAATTTTTATATATTCATGTCTGGGTGTGTGTGTATATAGTATGACCAAAATAAACTCGCAAATGTGTTGATCCGAAAGATCTCTTAGGGACAAAATCACCGCTTTAAACTCCTCCGGGATATTTATCCAGCACATAGCAATACAACGCCGTTTCCAAGTATCCAATCTATATAACAAACACAATAACCGAAATATTTAAAAATAAATTTAAAATCAAACCGTTTCCAACCATTGTAAATTTTTATCAATAATATTAAGCATTTCACTAAGCTGAAATAACATCGCATTTACATATAATAGATATCGACCTCAGACCACACGAAAGCACCCACTGAATTACCAAAATTCAACATTACATTCTATCATGCAAAAGCACTCGATGAATTCAAACGTAGAATCCAAACGTTAAAAAATTGATAAAATATCAGATATTCAATATGGTGGTCGGTAACTCCCTATCCAGAAGCATTACGTAAATCTTCCTATATACATGTAGTTGATATCTACACGTTTCGACCTCAGATCATGCGAAAGAACCCACTGGATTAAAAACATTAAACAATAACTCTCTAGAAACATCACGCAAATCTTCCTTTAGTTAATTCTACACGTTTCGACCTCGGATCATGCGAAAGCACCCACTGAATTAAAAACATACAATCAAAACAATTAAAAAAAAAAAACAAGCTCGAAAAACCCGTCTTAAAACTCCTCACGGATATTTATCAACGTCCAAGTCCCCAATACAAAAGCTTCTTTCAAATGACCAATATCACCTACGGGCCTATATGGCTTATTACCCGTTCTTAAGAATGGTATAAAAAAAAAATTGATAATGCTTCCTGGATAAGCGTCTTACCTGCCAAGCATTCGATTCTAGAGCAATGAAAGACATCTTGGACTGTCCTCCAGCTAGCGCTGACTTAATTGGAGGTGTTGGCTGGCTCCGAGGGGTCTCACTTGTGCTCGAGGCGTCCTCGCTCTACCAACTGGCGGCAGAAGGAGGGGGGTGGGTCAACCCAATGGCCGGAGCGGGTTGCTAGGGGCAACGGCGCCTGTGCAGTTGAGCTGGCAGCTCATCCCAGCCTGCTGGCATCATATCACCCAATGCAAATAATGTGCGAGAGAGAAGACGCGTGCGTTCTCATCCTATTCGCTCGCCATGGACTCGGCACATGTGGGGTGAGTTTTCCAGCGTCGTGCGCGTTCTTGGTTCCATGAAAAATGAATAGGAAAAAAAAAAAAATAGGAGGGAAAAAGGGAAGAAATTGATTCCGCGATTTTTAAAATGTGGGATCGGAATGGAACCGCGAGTCCATCAAAAGATGCGTCGGACTACAGATGCGTGAGGAAAGGGTCGGGGGTTGGGTGGCGGGGGTCCGGGAGGATGGTGGATGGGGTTGGATGGGGTAGTTGCGACGCTGGCGCGCGATTGGTGGAGCGCGGTGCCGTGGGGGAGGTGCTTGAGGACTGCATCGATCGACGGAAAACGCCTGGCAGTGACCCCCAGTACAACGTTCGTCCAATCAACGCCCACAGCATCGATGACAAGACGGAGTTTGACGGGTTAGGCCTAACTATTTTATTATTTTGTCTGTTTTTTGGGGTTTTTTTGAGGGAGTTTTTAAATTTGGGGGGTAAGATATAGGCAAAATGGTGGAAAATGTGAAGTGGTCGAGCAAGGATAATTTTTTGATTATTTTTTTTTTTTTTAAAAAGGTATTTTTATGATGGTTTATTAAAGCTAAAAACAAATTTTTTTTTTTTAAGTAATACATTCTAGACAAATTGGTATATATTTTTATTTCTGGGTTATTTATTGTGTGTGAAAAGTGAAGATTTAAAGGTGAGTTTAGTTTATTGTTATTTTTGGAATTTTTTTTTATATTTATATTTTTGAATTGAATTTTGTTTTGTTGTTGTTGTTGTTGTTGTTGTTTATAAAATTTTAGGGATCAATATTTAGGTTTTCAGTTTCAGTATTTTTTTTTTTTTTTTCACATGTTTGAATAATTTGCTGACCAATTAGATATAAAAAAATTATATCATTATAATTATGCATATCCATTAACCCCCTAATTAATTATAAAATTCATCCATACTAAATTCTATAAATTTCAACCAATAACTCACCCAAAGCAAACATTACATTTCCATTTCCATGAAACAATCATAAAATCAGGCCAAAAAACCCAATAAATCCATACAATCCCACTAAAAAAAAAACCACAAAATCCACCTACAAACCCCCTAATAACCCCTAAAAATGCATCACAAAACAGATAAAACCCACAATCATCATAATTCCATTAAATACTCCCATAAAACAACAATACACAACCCTAAAAAAAAAACAATATCAACAATCTCCCCAACCAAACTCCAACTCTCATTTTGTCCAAACTAGTAAAATCCAAACTGACACCTTTCCCTCACCTGGGCAATGCCCTCCCTCAATCATGTTACAATGTTACCTCATTGTGACCCTAAACAATATCTCCAGTTACCTCAAGCAAACAAGGTCAGGGCCTATCAAATGACCCTTTGTGCAAAAATTTGTCAAGAACACTTTACCTGCACAACACTCACTCTAACACCTAACCAGCAGCAAATCACCATTGAAACTCAATATAACCCCCAACTACATAGACAACTTTAGGCCTAAAACCCATCTCAATTTACATAGTGCAATCATGCCATCTCCAATAACCAATTTTCCCAAAAACAGACACTAAACATCCAACTTTGTGCCCCAATCCAATCAACAAACACTCAAAGGGGTAAAAGTAAAAATCAATGTGGGAGAGATGACCTGGAGTCCAGGACGGCCATTTTCTCTTCTTATTCTAATGGGATTAACAAATGTGGTCAAGAGAGAAAGAGAGTTCCCAATAGGGTATAACCATGAGGGTTCTTCCAACTGATCCCTTCAGTGGATTATAGTGACAAGGGAAGGGATATAGGAGTGGGGCGGATGGTGATCCAATCATGGATCAACCGTCTGGCTCAAAAGTTGTCGAAAACATGTTCGATGAACAGTATTTGATCAAGATAAGCTAAATTACATCGTTCACAACACTGATGATGACCGGAAGGTCTTTTCGCTGAATTCGCTGAATTCGCTGAATTTTTGCGAAAAATCTCCAGGAAATTGATTTTTTTCTTATTTTTGGATGTTATTTTGTTTATATTTGTGTTTTCTATCATAAAGCTTTGTTGAAACAAGCTTAAAACAATAATAAATGTGAAAATATTGTTCAATATGTTGGCATACTGTGAAGCATCCCCTATCTTCCTGCTGAGTTTGCAGCCGATTTCATCCTTGGTAAAGTATATAGGAGGAAGATAAAAGGAGGGGAGTATTGTGGTTTCATTTGCCCAAATCAAAGAGATGCAAAAGCTCCAACAATACTCTTTTCAGGTAGGCCATTAGTCTAACGAGTATTGTAGGGAAGCCGAAATTATAATTTTGCTAAAACCAAATCGTAGAAGGATTGTTTGCAGGTATATAGAACCTTAGTTTAACGAACCGCAAGAAAGCAAACAAAAAATTATCGATATGTCTGTAGCAATGGTAGGTCCGAATTCACTAAACAATTGTTATTTCACATATTTAATAAGTTATTTTACGACATCAAACATTTTATACCTGAATAATTTTCGTCATCCCTTAAAATGGCCTAAATGATTTTTATTTATTTTTTAAAGTTATCGAAACCTCAATTTGTATTCCAAACAGCTCATTTAAGCTTGGTGGAAAGACATTGTTGGCCACTGCTGGTAGGGCACTGGTTCCGACTTCACAGTTGGTATTCTCCATGTTAAATGAATGGGGTTTACGAACTGAGTCGAAAAATCGTTGTTTTGTAGCCAAAAAAATGTGTGGAACAATTCAAAAACTCAAATGCAAATAATTTTTTAAAATATTTTACAATCGTTTTCGTTTGTTAACAATGGCACGCACATTTTTGGACTAGAAAGTAATGATTTTTCGACTCGGCTCAACTAGAGGATTAAAATAAGATACCACAATATATACTTTCAGTACAATGCATAGGCCATTAACCAATGAAAGTTTCGTGCATGAATTATTAAATAAAGTTTAGATATTTTTATATCAGTATTGACAATTCTTGCAATTTCTTACCTGCATGTAACGTCGATATTGGTAGTAGTTTTCCCATTGAGTTTGATCAATAGATCGACTTCCATTTTCAGCATCTACAATTCAAAATTCAAAATATACAATTAAAATATTTTTATTTTTTTTATTTCTTCAGAAAATATTTTTATTTGAATAAAATTAAATAAAAATGAAAATAGATTTCAGTTTATAAATTTTTTTATGTATAACCACTGATATACCACACATACACTGACTGATATCAATTGAATTTATTTTTCATCAAAATCAGCAACGCCACAACACGCATGCGTCCATAATCAAATTTCGACTTCCCGCTGTTATCAACCAAGCACAATTGATGACGTCATCCGAGCCAAACGCTCTATTTTTTTTATTATTAAACAATATTCCAAAATGAAAAATCGACAAGAGCAAAATTAAAAATTAAATTTTTGTTTGCACTGGCAAATTGAGCGAACTTAATGTCGAAATAAGTTGGGTAATCAACTGTGAAAATACTCATCAATATTTAAAAAAAAAAAAAAATAGGCGATCAAAAAATTTTTTTTTTTCAAAATCAATTTATATAAATTTTGTATTAAATTAATTCCATGTCGGTTCCCTCTGGTCTGCTTATCCAAATACCGCATCTATTGGTCACTATGGTGACAACAAGTGGACAAATCCATGTCCCCTCCATTTTCTGCTCCCTGGACAATTTCTATCCAACAAATTGTCTTTGTAAAATATCAAAACCATTCCTATAAATTATTGATGTCTAACAATCTAATAGCAACAATGGTGGCAGAATTTATCATTGTTGTTTTTCCCTATATATAAGTGCATCCATCTTTAATATTGGATATCAGTCAAAGTCTACTTTATTTATCTCCCACGATGCACCTTGTTCTTGTTCACATCCGTGTTCACGCCACTCGGTAACGTAACGCGAGATGACTGCGCAATGCATTGTGGGTTTAAAATCGGACGTAAACTTAAGTTCCTACTTCAAAATTTTGAAGTAGAATGTAACGTAACTTACGAAATTAAGTCAACCAATCGAAAGAAGACAGCTGCTTCTCACATGAAAAACGAGATAGAATGAGAAATTGTGTGATTGGTCGTATATTTACTGTGTACAAACAGTATGAACAAAACCATACATTACTTTCCTTAAGTTACGTTAAATTTTCATAAGTTACGTTAAGTTTCCTTAAGTTACGTTAAGTTTCCTTAAGTTACGTTAAGTTTCCTTAAGTTACGTTAAGTTTCCTTAAGTTACGTTAAATTTCCTTAAGTTACGTTAAATTTCCTTAAGTTACGTTAAATTTCAGTAAGTTACGTTAAATTTCCGTAAGTTAAGTTAAATTTCCTTAAATTACGTTAAATTTCCTTAAATTACGTTAAATTTCCTTAAATTACGTTAAATTTCCTTAAATTACGTTAAATTTCCTTAAATTACGTTAAATTTCCTTAAATTACGTTAAATTTCCTTAAATTACGTTAAATTTCCTTAAATTACGTTAAATTTCCTTAAATTACGTTAAATTTCCTTAAATTACGTTAAATTTCCGTAAGTTACGTTAAATTTCCTTAAGTTACGTTACATTACGTTAGGTTCAATATGAACTAACAATTATTGCAAAAAATCCCGAAGGTTGTATAAAACGTTATTGGCTGAGAAGTGCATTGTATCGAAAGTATATATTATGACCTCTCATTATAAGCTGACATTGTTTCGTAGCCTAAAAATGTGCTCTACAACAAATAAAAATAAAAATTTTCATTATTTTACAAGCGTTTTCATATGTTAACAATGACATTAACATTTTTGTGCTACAAAACAATAATTTTTTCGACTCAAGTAGACGAGAAAATTAAAATCAATTGCCATAATGCTGGAGACACACTAGGCGCGAATCGTGCGAATTGCGTCGCTTTGAGATTTTTAAACCGCTTATTTCCGGTTAAAATCGACTTTTGCCAAGCGATTTTGAAAGTACATGCTGCCAGTACTTTTGTGATTGCGATTCCAAATCGCAGCCAATCAGGAGCGATTTTTTTAAAGTCATTCAAAATCGCAAAGCGGTGCGATTCGCGCAATTCTCGCAATTCACGCCTAGAATGTCTCCAGCATTATATATACTTTCGATACAATGTGCTAGTCAGCCAATGACATTTTACCCAACTTTATTCGTTCTTTTTACTGAACTGTAACGCAAGAGAAACGAGTATTTTAAAATGCACGGATGCACTTATATACTATACTAAAAACCATACAATTTTATGTCCTCACAAATTAATGACCTTTAGGTCCATGAGTACAACTTTACTACAGCCATTAAACATTGCTAGTACCACTTTAAAACCTTCGACTCAATATAGGGTTGGGCATTGATGAGCGAATAAATCTGCAATTGCCCAGCCCCATGACCAAGGCAAGACAAATTGGTAATTTAGCTTTTATTACGGCTTCTGCTTTGGGGATCCAATGGTATTTCACCTGGTTAATTATGGAAATCACTCAAAAGACACACTTGATTAAAACATGTATTCTCCACAGCCACCTTCATTACCCTTGGCCTCTTTTAATTTCTTCTAATTATGGGCTTCCTGTCAGTAGGAATGGCAAAAAAAGGCCACATAGGTTGATGGGTAATAAGGGTGGATGAAAACAGCTACTAATTACTGGCATTATGGTTCTAGTGGTGAGTAGCAAAGGGGAGACAAACAATATGTCACTTGATGAATCTGAGGTTAGAAAGGGATCAAAATGTCAGGATTAAATTTTTAATTTGAAAAAATTGAAATTTCTATTATGATTCAATGGAAATTTCTACTATAATTCAATAGAAATTTCTTATATGATTTAATAGAAATTTCTTATATGATTCACTAGAAATTTATTTATTAAATTGTGAACAGTTTTAAAGTAATTTAATGGAAATTCTGATAAATTCTTTAAATTTCCAATGGATGTATAGTAGAATTTTCATTGAATTTAGACTCTTCATTTATAGAATATTTCATTGGATATAAAGAATGACCATTGAATTTATACATAGAAGTTCTTTTTGTTTGTTGTTTTGAATTTCCACTGAATTTATAATATTTCCACTAAATTTTAGAATTTCCATTAAATATCAAAATTTCCATTGAATTTCAAAATTTCCATTGAATTTCAAAATTTTCATTGAATTTCAAAATTTTCATTGAATTTCAAAATTTCCATTGAATTTCAAAATTTCCATTGAATTTCAAAATTTCCATTGAATTTCAAAATTTCCATTGAATTTCAAAATTTTCATTGAATTTCAAAATTTTCATTGAATTTCAAAATTTTCATTGAATTTCAAAATTTTCATTGAATTTCAAAATTTTCATTGAATTTCAAAATTTCCATTGAATTTTAAAAGTATCATTGAATTTAAAATTTCCACTGAATTTTTAATTTTCATTGAATTTTTAATTTTCATTGAATTTTAGAATTTCCATTGATTTTCATTGAATTTTAGAATTTTCATTGAATTTTAGAATTTCCATTTAATTTATAGAATTTCCATTAATTTATAGAATTTCCATTTAATTTATAGAATTTCCATTTAATTTATAGAATTTCCATTTAATTTATAGAATTTCCATTTAATTTATACAATTTCCATTTAATTTATAGAATTTCCATTTAATTTATACAATTTCCATTTAATTTATAGAATTTCCATTTAATTTATAGAATTTCCATTTAATTTATACAATTTCCATTTAATTTATAGAATTTCCATTTAATTTATAGAATTTCCATTTAATTTATACAATTTCATTAAATATTACTGGCAGACTAAAAACTGAAAAACAGAAACTGAAAAATTATATTCCAGTGAAATGAAAACTGAGAAATTTTGTGCTGCACTAAACAATAAGAAGACCAAATCGACAACTTATGACATCACAAAAAGCGTCATGCCAAACAGTGGCCAACAATATATAAAATTTTCAGTTTTCAGTTCAGCAGTAAAAAATTCCAAAAAGTAAAAATAAAAATAAAACCTTTACATTTGGTAGCAAAAAAAATTCTAAGTTTTTCTTATCAACACCGGCAGTCCAAAAAACTAAAATTAAAAAAAAAATCAAACAAAAAACAATTTGATTTCCAACGTCTATTTCGAAAATCAAATCCAATCCTTTGACCAAATTGTGCCTAATAAGGCATTAAATAGAGGCACAAACCACCAGATGGCAACTTAATGTTCCGTATCGCGCAAAACGTCACGCACGTGCCAAATTGATACATTTCACTAGTGACACATAAAAATTAATGACCCGAAGTAAATCAGACTCCCAAATGAAACTCAAATATTCGCCAATGACGTCATCACTTTTTAATTTTTTTTTTTTTTTTTTTTTTTTTTTAACCGTAAAAAAACTTTATTTTTGTTAACTCATCAATTGTAAAATACTGAAAATCAACTCATTTTCCTATACAAACCGAACTTACCACGAGGAAAATACCAATTCGGACCGTTTTCTTGTTTAATCCAATGGACGGCGGTACCATTGTCCATGTTTCCCTCGAGTTTAACACTGAATCTGCAAATTAATTGAAGAAAATAAGAAATATATTGAGAAAATAAATGAAAAAGTGATAACTACATCCTCACCGTTCAAATTATTATGTGACTAGTGGTAACCCGTTAATAAACACTTTCGGTAACGTTTTTGTGTGGTTTAGAAAACCCGGTGCCGCAATCCATGAGCACCATTACATATTTCAAAACGAAGAAATTCAAATATTAAATTATATATCATAAAATCCTTTAATTTTTGACTTAATGTTGAGGTATTTTGAATTGATATTACATTAAACTCGATAAATTTAAGACGTCGCCCAGCTACTTTCAAAAAATATCGGTAATGCTGTTTTGTGTAGTTTAGAAAACCCGGTACCACGCATCAAGCCACCGTTATATATTTCAAAGCGAAGAAATTAGTATAATAAATTTAAATTTAATATCAACTATATTTACTCCAGTTTAATGTAAAATACATCAAGATTAATTCATAAATTAACGGATTTTATGTAAAATTTTGCAGATTTATGCAAGATAGAAAGACCTGTCTACTGTAGTTGGCTGTGGACCTATGGTAGTCTAGTGGGGCAACAAAATTTTGAATTTAAATTCCTCATTTTTTTTATTCTCACTAAGGACAAGGTGTATTATTAGTAGAAAATTCGCATCCTTTCATTTTCTGTACATCACGTAACTAAGTACCGCCCTAAATCTTGAAACTGCGATAAAATTTGAAAAACCGAACAAATTTATGGCGGTTCTTTACCACCTTTTTTTGTTTTCCCCTCCCATTTAATTTTTTTTTCTTTTATTTTACTAATTACAGAGAAGTCGGTCATGATGAATATCGGGGGCCATGAGGTCAGTGCCACGTGCCCATGACGGAGGAACGTGGGCTTACACGCGCTACCACGCCCCACCACTTTGTGGCGATTTCAACTCTGGAGGGTTTTTATTTCTTGTGCTAATAAGGGGTTTGGTTTTTAGGGAATTTTTAAGGAGGAAATTGTTTTTTTTTTTTTTTTTTTTTTTTTTAAGTTGGTCAATTTTTGAATGGGGTATTTACAAGTAAAAATATTTTTTACTGAACAATAAAACAGAATTTTTTTATTTATTATAAATTATTTATTGTTTTACGTTTAACCATAAATTTTCATGTTTGACCCCAAAATTTTTATTTTTGTCATTTTTGACTACAAAATTGTCATTTTTGTCATTTTTGAACACAAAATTTTCCTTTTTGTCATTTTTGACCACAAAATTTTCATTTTTGCCATTTTTGACCACAAAATTTTCATTTTTGATATTTTTGACCACAAAAATTTTCATTTTTGTTATTTTTGATCACGAAATTTTCATTTTTGTCATTTTTGACCACGAAATTTTCATTTTTGTCATTTTTGACTACAAAATTTTCATTTTTGTCATTTTTGACCACAAAATTTTCTATTTTTGTTATTTTTGTATCACGAAATTTTCATTTTTGTCATTTTTGACCACGAAATTTTCATTTTTGTCATTTTTGACTACAAAATTTTCATTTTTGTCATTTTTGACCACAAAATTTTCATTTTTGTCATTTTTGACCACGAAATTTTCATTTTTGTCATTTTTGACTACGAAATTTTCATTTTTGTCATTTTTGACTACAAAATTTTCATTTTTGTCATTTTTGATCACAAAATTTTCATTTTTGTCATTTTTGACCACAAAATTTTTCATTTTGACTATAAAATTTTCATTTGACATGAAAAGTTTGTTTGATCGCAAAAAATTTATATTTGACCCCAAAAAATTCACAAATTCAATTCATGCTTTCAAAAACACTATAATTAATGCCAATAATACACTTCCAGTATGATTTTGCCTCAATGCTGTACTTTTACAATAACAATAATACAAACACATGACATTTGGTATCAGGTCAATTTGCTTTCCTTCTGCTTCTGTAACCTAAATCAACTGAAACCAAAAATAATAAAATTAAAAATGCAACACTGCTTTAACCATATATCAATGCACTGATTACACACAATACAACACAACATAATCAAAAATGCAAGATTTACTCCATACATTCCTTCATTAAATTCAGTTTCCAGTAAATCACAAACTATAAAAAGTATTACAAATTTCCATTCCAAACTTGTCCCAACTTATAACTTGTCTCATTTCTTTTAATAAAAAGATGTCAAACCAACAGAAAGAGAGATAAAGGTGGGTGAAAGGAAAGGGATGTACCATCAACTGGCCAACATCAAACTGAGCAGCAAATGAAATTTCCACTAGACACTGCCTTTCTTCTCTTCTTGGAAATCCAATTGACAGGGTTCATCAGTACTCACTACAACAAGATATCCCCAAGCTAAACACCCACACCACCCCTATCTCATATTCCTTCCTCACTTCACATTATCACCACCTCAAACTTGATCAGTATATAAAACTAAAATATCCTAACTAAAATAAATAAATAAAATATAACACAATAGTAATTAAATTCTGTCTGCAAAAGATGGTGAAGAAATATGTCTTTTTGTCAACATAAAATTAGTAAACAATAAAATCAGCTGATCTGTTATTATTTTTGATCAAATGTAATGAAGACAATTTTGTTTGTATTAAGAAATGAATATCTTGCAGTGTCATCTGATGAACCACAAAATTTTCATTTTTGACCACAAAATTTTCATTTTTGACCACAAAATTTTCATTTTTGACCACAAATTTTCATTTTTGACCACAAAATTTTCATTTTTGACCACAAATTTTCATTTTTGATCACAAAATTTTCTATTTTTAACCACAAAATTTTCATTTTTTGACCACAAAATTTTCATTTTTGACCACAAAATTTTCATTTTTGACCACAAAATTTTCATTTTTGACCACAAAATTTTCATTTTTGATTACAAAATTTTCATTTTTGATTACAAAATTTTCATTTTTGACCACAAAATTTTTATTTTTGTCAATTTGACCATAAAATTTTCATTTTTGTCATTTTGGATCACAAAGTTTTCATTTTTGACATTTTTGATCACAAAATTTTCATTTTTATTATTTTTGACCATAAAATTTTCATAGATTTTCATCTTTGGAAAATACAAATATAAATTTCTTTGATTTTTATAAACAAGTAAATCTGCTTTTTCTTGCAGCATTTTTACATATTGATATTTACATATTGTAACCTATTACTAGTATAGTCTCCCAAGTGACTAAAGAAATACCGTAGTTATATTAGTTTGCGCTTGCAATCAAAAAAGCCGCGTGTTTCGCTTTTTACCAATATATATTGATTCAACATATAATTTCTCTTCTTTAATCTTTTTCCATCAATTTTAAAAGTAAAAGCAAAACAAAAGAATAATATAATTTATAAATAAAAAAATATAAAAAATCCATCTTGAAAATGTAAATAAAAAAACAGCATAAGAAAATGTCTTTCATCTTCCAAGTCCACTTAGCCTGCAGTTATGTATATGCCAAGAAAGTTTCTTGCCTACCACATTCAGTTTACATAAGCTTTATGCATGCATTAGGGTTTGCTTGGAAAATAGTGACCTCTTCTTCCCAATTCACTCACAAACAAACAAATACCACTTTCTTGCATTCATTCTCATGCCAAGATTAAATTTACTCTCAGATCAGATCTAACCCTTTGAATCTTCAAATAGAAATGTTGGAATGAACAAAGTTTATGTTTATTTTTATTATAATTAAATAAACTATAGACTGCAGTCTACTTTTTTAATATACATTTTACATAATTGATTTCTTAAATTTTAAATAATAATTAATTATTGATGAATTTATTTGAATTTCTAGGCATACTTGAAAGTGGACATTTAAAACAGTTAAATAATATACAGGGATATATGCCATCTGCACATGATTCCATTTCATTGAATTAACAAAACATTGTCTGGTCTAAAAAGAGTCAGAATCCCTGTAGATATGTATAATGTTCCAAACAAAATGATTCAAAGTGATAAAAATTTTCACTTTTGCTTTAAAATGCAATTTTTATTTTTTTGAATACATATCTGAATTTACCTTATTTATAAGTTCTTGCAGAGTGCACTTGTGCCTTAAGATAGAATATGAAAAGAGACCCAACATGTTATTTATTGATAAAAGTATACAGAGGATGTTCCCCTTAAAGTGTCATCTTGAAATATCTTTGAAACAGATAGCACCAATTTCGTAATGAGTACAATTGAAAAGGAAGTACTGCTCCTTTTAAAATTTACTTTGACCTTCAAAGTCCAACATTTCATAACTTTGTAACCGTTAGAGATAGAAAAAAATTTCCAATTAGAAAGTTGTAGAACATCATTTGTTTAGTCTGAAAAGTTTAATAAAACAAAAGTTTTATGTAGTTGTCTTACAATAACAATAGGATAAGTAACTGCACAATTTTCAGCTTTATGTTTTGCAGGAAAACCAAGGAGCAGCTGATAAAAAAATCATCAAATTCATAAAAAATAAATAATGATATACACATTTTCAGAGTACTTGTTACTATAAAACATTATACTCTCATTTAGAAGTATCTTTACATTAGGGTATCATCAGACCAGGACATTGGTGTCCAGACTACGGAGATGTTCAAATAACTTGCAAAACTGTTTTACATAGAGTAAAAATTAAATTTACATTCACTCATTGAATAAATGAAGTGTACATGGAAAATTCAATATAAAAAAGTATTTCAAAGTCATACCATTGCTGCAACATGATGTTTTCCAATTTTTGGCTCTCCGCTATTCAACGACAAGTTCGCTCTCCAATCAGAAAATCTCAATATCACGTGATAATTGAAAATTAAGAATTTAACTACTAAAAACACTTTTAAAAAATATAAAATAAAACTCAACTACACAATTTTTTCTCTCAATGTTTTTATTTTATTTTTATTTTATATTTCTAAAACATCTCCATATTTACAAGCCGCAAGGCAAGATGGGTGTCATCAACATGGAGAGTGGAACCGTTGGTTGAAAACAAGACGCTTCAACCTGTGCAATTTGAATTATGCATGAGAAGTGCGTTCGTCTCTTGTTTTTCAACAGGGGCTCATCAGAAAAGGAAAAGTCCCCAAAAATCCAGCCACACTGCAATGCTCGCGGCCATGCAGGCGAGCCAACGCATTGGCAGTCGCAGAGTGGATTTGCATATTTATCGAGCATCTTCCCTCCTCTTCCTCCTCCCTCTACATCCATATACCGCCTTCGTTTGGCGAGGTTCAAGTTCCCCGGCTAAATATTTCTTCGTTTTAACCCGTCGGGTACACGAATGCCAATCAAAAACAATCTATTTCTCACTTTTTGTCCTTTTTCTTCCATATCTCTATATACAAAAAAAAAAAAAAAAAAAAAAAAAAAAAAAAAAAAAAAAAGGGAACAAAAATTCAACTTCCGGTCAAGTCTTGATCCTCAATATTGTGTTTTTCCTTATTTTTTTTCACACGTTTAATCTGAATAAATATAATTTTATGAATAAATTAGTGATTAGAAAATTGAATTTTCAATGAATTATAATTTTACATTTCCAAATTTGCAATAATGAAATAACACTTTTTAATCAATTTTTTTTATCTTTTATTATGAGAAGTGTCCATTCTTCAGTGTGTCATCCACTTGATAATTCCACCAAGCCAAAATCGGAAGTAAACCACATCATGCATTAAACAACCAACCATCTTCCTACAATAGAAAAACCCTCTCATTCTCCTCCTATATACAGAATCATTAAAACCCCAAAAAGAAAAACCAGAAGAAAAAAAAGAGGGATGTGTAAAGAGGAGTCATCCGCCATATTGGATCCATGAATGTTGTCATGTCTCATTCAATTACTGCACACTTGATGTCCTCAGGCTAACCAAGTGCTCCCAATTAATTCCCCAACTTCAATTCTGCACTCCCATTACACCCAACCTTCACTCTATACCTTTCTTACACCAAAACATTCTATTCAAACTCAAAATAGGCCTAAATTTTTAACCATAAAAAAAGTATCTCTTAATGACAAATCATAATAAAAAAGACTGTCAAGAAGTCTTAATTACTTGTTGAAATATTGAACCATGTTGAAGGGATTCATAGCACTCCACCATCAAAAACTTTCTCCAGAGAGCATTTTTAGCCTGAGGGCTTATCACAGTGGCATCATATAATGGAACCCTCCTGAGACTGTCACCACACTGCCACTGTCACTGCCAATTAATCCTAGACACCCCATTTTATTAGCTATTGAAAATGGACTGTGCCAATAAGCCTCAATAATTCACCTCTTGTGTATCAAAGTCTTTATCAAATGTTAATTTGATTACTTTAGATTTGTTCTGACATTAACCAAACCTGACTTGAAACTCAAAAGTACATTTTCAAGATGTGGGGAAAAGGTATTATGGAGATTTCCATCATCAACTTAGGTCTAACCAAAAAAAAAGTGCGAAGCGAGAAAGCTTATAACTATGTCATCAGCATTGCGCATGCCCACAAGACATGGACCAGTGGAATTCCACTTGCTCTTCATGTTGTTTGCATAAATTAGCATAAAGAATTTTGTGGCCACTCACTGCTGCAGGGGGCCTTGGAGAGTGGGAAGGAAGGACTTCGTGATGGATGTAAGGTTTAAGCGTGCAATAATGGCTTCGGAGCTAAGATTGTAACCACTAATGTCTGATAATATTATAATTTTAACTGCAAGGCTCTGAACCTTAGTTAAATGCTTTTGTTAACAATGAAATATTAAGTTGGCAGCCATTTCTAGGTAAATATTCAAAAAAACTAAAAACCAGTGGACGGAGTTTCAATCAGATAGCCGCGTTAGAAAACAAACACCGTTAGTATGATGGGTGACTATAGTAATTAACCCTTTACTGCCTAAGGATTTACATCCCTATTGATCATAGAAATATGTTATTAAACATAAGTAATAAGTTTCATTAAAGAGCAAGATACAGTATGCCTCAAATTACAATATACGGCTTTAAAGTCCGATTCGACAACCGAAGAAGGTCTTTGTACAAAAACAGAAAAGACTCCTGCTAATTAAGTTTATTCAAATAAGAGTGATATACATATTGATATGTCATTAAATAAAATAAAAATTAGTTCTTCAATTTTTCCTCCTATTGTACAGACATGTCAATATCCCAATCATTCACACTAGGCGGGTTTGCACTGAACGACCAATGCAACTGATAGTGTAAATGTCAAGTTGCACGACTGACTTTTCGAGTTAAAATGTTGCATAAGCATTTACACTGGAATTTAAACTGGAATTTACACATAATTCACACAAATATGGCTGCCGTAATAAACAAACAAGCTGTACGGAGCAGTTGTTTTTCAGCAAGCACATCATTCATGCCTGCTTTTCTTTTACAAAAAAAGTAATATTAGATAGTAACAATTAGTAACAAATAGTAACAATAGTAACAATTTTGAGACTCATGCACATTGTTACTACTTACATTCGAAGTGAGGATTCAAGATGGCGGCAAATACAACACTTTAAACGTCAAATTCCGTTGCACGTGCATTTGCACGACGAAAATAGGTCGTTTCCGTTTAAGACGATTGAACGACGTTTACACGAATTAGTTCGTGTAAACAACGTGCAAATTAAAATTTAAACGAGTTTAAACGTGGTTACACTCGTTTAAATGACTTTTCAAACCCGCCTAGTGCTTTCGATAATCGACCCAACCGTCTAATATAACAATAGATATTTCTTGTTGTTTAAAATTTAACTACTGTCTTGAAGTTATGCGAGCAAGAACCTCACTTTAAGACAGTTAAGTTGAATAAATTAAGATATATCTAAACAAATTTAAACGCGGCTATTATCGTTGACTATTTTCTTCGCGAAGAATTTTTTGGTGAATCCGACCAAAGAATTGTGGAAGAAATTTGTCCAAATGAATGGACTAAAGACATCTCACACCTCAAACATATTGAAGTGAAATCAGCTAGACAGAGGGAGTGGTGTTGGATTCACGCCCTGTTTCGTTGCATCTAACTCACGAAATGGACCCTCATGCTGCAGGCAACACCTCACATATCACATTCAGACCTCCCACATCTGCCTAAGAAGACACAGAAAATCAGCCAGTAGAGGGTGTGTTGACAAGCTGGATACTTAATCCAGCCTCCAGCTAAACTGCAGAGGGCTTCACAAAATTCCCCTCCTCTCTATTTCTTGTATAACTGCTCTAGATGAGAATATATGAGTAGGCCTACTAGGCTCATCATGGCCGCCAGCTACTTGCATCCCTTCTTCAATCAACAATAGATAAAGCCCCTCTCCAAGTTCAGTGTTCAGTGTTATCCTTTTTTTCTTCTTTTTCCAGTCCAGTTTCTATCTGTGAATCCATCACTGTGTCTGCCCTCAAGCAACTTGTATTGTCTATGTCCTTGTCCTTATGTTGCACATGATCAGGTTGCTGTGTGAATCATTCTTTTATGTTCTTTAACATTCTAGTTTTCCCTCTTACCTTGTCAAGACTTTTTCTTTAAAACCACTTTGCTTGCCACTGGTTATTACAAGTCAATGGTCTCCATTTCTTTAATTCCCATCACTGTTTGCTTGTTTCTGGAGTTTTACAGCAAAATATCTGAGTTTTAGTTGTGAAGCAGCATCTCCCTCCAGTGAAATTACAAAATTTCCACATTTGTTTCAAGTCTTTTAAAGTGGTTTAGCAACTTTAAAATGTCCTTTAAATTGAGTGTTTATAAACTTGAATGATAAAAAATTTATCATTATAAAATTACTTACAATTAGATATTGGCTTACTCTAATTAGGTGTTGCAAACTTAAGAGTGTTGATTCTAGTAATTTAATAAAATTCAATTAGGTCTATTGAGTTATAAAAGATTAGTTTATTATTACATCAGAAAATATAGTTGATGGTTTCTCCCAAGTTTTTTCATTTATTGTTTATTTTTAGTCCAAAAATTGGCAATTAATTTTTACTTGGACAAATTTTGAATTTAAAATAAAACTATTGGCATATACCTATCTTCAGATCTTTCATAAAACTCATCTTCATATCCATCAGTTTAGTTTGTAGTACTTTAATTTATTTGTTCCCTTTATTGGTCATCTTTCCCCAAAGACCAATAAGCTGTCCACTAAGCAAAAAAGCCGGCGGCTCAACCTCTCACAAAATATTTTTTACATTTTTTGGCTTGACAAGTATTAATTTCTATATCATGGTCAGAACTTCGGCGGATGATCTCAAGCAAAAGTTAAGCATCATTAGGGCTTGTCATTACTTGGATCGTTGACCTTACTCTTGTTTGATTTAAGATAATACGCAACTCACCTTTAATAGATGTTTTTAAGAATTTTCTAGTTCTGTTAGAAAACGTAAGACATTAGTCCAACATAAAGTTCTTGAGTTACGTACATATAGAATTGTTTTGTTATTATTAAATTGTCAAATTTACAATTGTTATATAGGTACATATAGAATTGTCAAATTACGAATTGTTACGTATAGAATATTGTTACATGTAGAATTGTTAGGATATAATATTGTTACATGTAGAATTGTTAGGATATAATATTGTTACATGTAGAATTGTCAAATTAAGAATTGTTACGTATAGAATATTGTTACATGTAAAATTGTCAAATTAAGAATTGTTACGTATAGAATATTGTTACATGTAGAATTGTCAAATTAAGAATTGTTACGTATAGAATATTGTTACATGTAGAATTGTCAAATTAAGAATTGTTACGTATAAAATATTGTTACATGTAGAATTGTTAGGATATAATATTGTTACATGTAGAATTGTCAAATTAAGAATTGTTACGTATAGAATTGTCAAATTAAGAATTGTTACATATAAAATTATCAAATTAAGATTATTACGTATAGAATTGTCGAATTAAGAATTGTTACATATATAATTATCAAATTAAGATTATTACTAGATTATTATTAGATTATTAAGATTATTACTTTCTCTAGCAAATTCTTTCTAGCAATACCTACAACTTAACACATCAAAATATCACAACCAAGCAACACTTAAAAACCTTTTATTGGCTACCCCCTCAACCCCATCATAAATTTAAACTCAGCCCTTAACCAAAAGCAATTACAGTGGGTCAGAAAATTACAGTACTCAAGTCTACAACTACTACAATTCACAGCTCACCATTTGTTATTTTAGCTGATAATAATAGTCTCTATATACTTTCTTTTAAACACCACCAAAAATGGACTCATTTTCTCAATTTCATTCACCATCTGGCACATAGTGTTCCCACTTGTGATACCAAAAAAAATATAACAAAAATGTGATTGAAAAAAATCACAACCAGGAAGAGACAGGCAAAAGCGGCATAGGGCGCCTATATTAAAGCTTTGTGACCAGGAACACCGCCAGCCAAGAAAAATAAACATTCTACTGCTATAAGACCTCTCAACATCCCCTCATGGGTAAAGCCACCCACAAATCTAAGCTGTTTCACTTATAGAGTGGCAGCCATGTTTTCATTAGGGGAATAGAGAATTAAAAGACCCATCTACTCACACATAACACCCCTACTACCCTTTCAGCCATCTTGTAAGAGAAAATGTTGTTTGAAATAACAAAATCACAACATGACGACTTTCACACTTCCTGATTCTCTCACCAGAGTGAGTTTCAATGATATCACCTTCTGTGCAGTGCAGCCAACCATGTTGGTGTGCATTCAAAAGATTCAAAGAAAAGTGAGAATTTTTGTGCTAGGTGTCATAAGACCTGATATTGGTGGTGGAAAGATGGTGGTTTACGCTTAGGTTAACACATTTAAGGTTTATGGTTGGGTGAATCTTTTTGTTAGGCTGGAGTGATATTACCACATGAATGTGATATCACTGACACTGCATGAATTTAGAAGATATTGACAAATATTTCTTATACGTAGTTTTTCTTTTACGAAAACAAGCCCCGGTAAATTTCTCCAAGTTGGGGGTAGATGGATCTCTGGTCATCATGGTTTTATAGGGAATCGGTCATGGCGAAGAAAATGGTCACATAATCTTTGACCTTGAAACGACCCTTCAAAGTAATCGCAATGCTATCTCAGAAACTGTGCATCGTAGCTACCGAGTTCCAATTAGAAAGTTGTAGAACATGGTCTAATTGGTCCAAAAACATTCAATGAAAACATTTTCCAATGAAATTTATGAGAAAATTCAGACAGAAAACTTGCAGAAAAGATCAAATCGATAAAAAGAAAGAAAAAAACGATTTACTTCAAAATAACATTTTTTTTACTTCAAGACATCACATATCACAAAAAAAGAAGTTATTTTGGAGTAAACCAAACTTTTTTTTCAATTACTTGATTTTCGGCAATCTATTTTATAATACACATAATTACCAAAGTTATTCAGCATCAACTTTAATTATGGTACCTATATAAGTTCAGTATAACATTCTTCTGACTTACTTTCAAGCTTCAAATTGATGTAATGGCAAAAACTTTTCACTTTTCATCCACCATTCTTTAATCATATTTGCAGTTAATGCTGTCAGTCTTGCACCCATACATATTTTAACTTGAGGCAATTTCTTTTTTTGTTCAACTTTCATCTTTGATCTGATAGTTTTGTGATTTCATTAGCTTAAGTCTCTTTTTACTTCTAAGCCTAAATGTCTAATTCAGTTACACATCCCTGAAGGCTACTTTTGCTCTGCATAAATTAACTAGTTCAGAATAATAAACATGCTTTGCTCTTTGAGTTTCTGCAAACAAGTCAATATTTCTATATTATTCAACATATATCACTATACATACTCAAGTTTCAACATATTCATTTACACTTTTGAATAATTTATGTTTTATTTTAACATAAAAAAAGGCAAATTGAATTTCTTAATATTAAATGAACATAAAAAACTTTTTAAAAAAATTATTTGCATAATAAAAATATTTAATAATGTGAAATTTAATCAAAAGAACATGAAACCATCATTAAATTATTTAATGCAAATTTCTGTATCTTTTTTGTGAAGACAGAAACTTGTCTGTTGCTGTTGCTTGATGGACAACCAAAACACGTCACTTCCGTTTTTGTGTACTATGGCTGTTTTTTTTCATGTCTCCCTTCTCATTTCCGGACACAAGTACCCGGATGTAGGCAAACCCTTCTTGTCTCGCTTTTTGTGGAGGGTGGGTTGCCCTATGGGAAAAATTGAAATCAATACTGTTTTATACTGTATAAAATAATATAAAAATAAGGCTTGTTTGAATGTAATGTTATCTGCAAGTAGTATCTCTACCGTTTAAAAACATAGGAGATTGTATTACAAAACTTCCATTAAAGACAAACTATAAAGATTTCTGGGATATTTTATGTTTACTTGATTTTTGTAAGTAAATCAATCTTTTTGAAGAATTTTGATGATTTCTGAAGTGTTCTAAAGATTTTTGGAAATTTTTGAAGACTTTTGAACATTTTTGAAAACTTTAGAAAATTTTTGAAGATATTTGGAGATTTTTTGGAAGTTTTTGGAGGTGTCTGGAGATTTAAGGCAATTTATGAATTTTTTTTGGAAATTTAAAGAATCTTGAAGAACCCTAGGAAATTTTTTGAGATTCTCCAAAATATTGCAAGATTGTCTCAAATTCAACAAAATCTTGGGAGATTTTCTGAGATTCTACAAGATTTTCTGGAATTCTACAAGATTTTCTGGGATTCTACAAAATTTTCAAAAATTCTACAAGATTTCCTGAAATTCTACAAGATTTCCTGAAATTCTTCAAGATTTCCTGAAATTCTACAAGATTTCCTGAAATTCTACAAGATTTCCTGAAAATCTACAAGATTTCCTGAAAATCTACAAGATTTCCTAAAATTCTACAAAATTTTTTGAAATTCTACAAAATTTTTTGAGATTCTACAAGATTTTTTTAAGATTCTACAAGATTTTGAGAGATTCTACAAATTTTCTAAAATTCCACAAGATTTTGTCACATTTTCTGACATTTTACATAATTTTGAAACAATTTGCGAGCTTTAAAGCAAGAATAATCACGAGATGACATGAGATTCCCTAAGAAATTGATCAAGACTTGTCATGTAATTAGAAATGGATTAGAAATGAACTATACCAACTGATGCCCTGTTCACACTTAAACCACTTTTGTAGAAAACCCACCCACTTTCAGAAAGTCTTGAGTTCACACTTGATCGGGTTTTGTACAACTCGGATCAAAATGGCCGACTTTTCTACAACTTAAGTTTAAGAAATCTTTTCTATAACCTGAAGTCATACCTCTAAAACACGCCCCCTGACCAATCACGTGACTGAACCAGTGGCCAGATTTCATTCAAATAAAATGGCGGCCAAGTGGAGCACATGGGCTGAAGATGAACACTTCTAACTTGACATTTGGCGATAAAATACAATGTGATTTAACTTCAATGAAGCAAAAGTGCATTGTTTAAGAAACAATTGCCAACCGATTAGCCGCCTTGGGCTATAATAGGACTTTCGGACAAGTCAAATGACTTCTACAAAACTACTTCACAAGTGTGAACAGAAAGAAGAAAATGAATTGAAACTTGTAGAAATTAAACTTTTAGAAAGTCAGAACTTCTACAAAAGTGGTTCAAGTGTGAACTAAGCGTAACAAGAATATCAAAAGTATTTCTAACCATTTTATATCAAATTCCACTTCAGCTATCTATTTTTCAATATTTTTATCCTTCATGAATAAAACAATCATGAATAAAATTAAAATTCTATAATTCAATGTACTACACTGCAAATTTTTAGCCAGCCTCGGCCATATGCTCCACTTTAAAATATGTTCATCCAATTGTTAGCCAACTCCCAACTCAAACAAACTCTTTACATAAAGAAAAAAAAACCAAAAGACGCCATCTGCAGTCGAATCTTTTTAACAGGATTGGTTTAAGCAATCCTCATTGCTCCCCTCACTTTGATGCTGCCTTTATTTCCTCTCTCTCAATCATGGACCTCCCATGACATGTTTGGGACAAGGTGGGCCTTTTGTACCAAGGCTTAGGCCAGATTAAGTGGAACATTGGGGGCTGGGAAGTGCTCTTTGGATGCCTTTTTCTGTCAGCAAAATGGAGGGTGGTCAGCCAAGCTCTATTTTCACAATATTACAAAACTGTTCCAGGTCCCTAATTCCCTCACAAATTTAGCCATCAATAGAAATGTCTAAATGCATTGTTGGTTAAAATAGAAAATGTGCCCCTTAGGTATTTAATTGTCCTTGACAAAGACAAACAATAAAAAAAATTTGGTGAAATCTTCATAATAAGATTTTCTTCTTTTTTTTTAAAGCTATTTAATCAAACATCAGAACTCCTTTGTGAGGTAATTACACTCATTGGAAGAAAAAATTGCTTGTTTGTGCTTACAACCATTATTGACAAAACAAGACTTGAGCTAACAACAAAAAACATGTCCAATATTGCTGATTAAGAAACCAACTTTGCAACTATTCAGCACTAATTTTTTTGTATTTTAAAAGATCCCTCTAAGAGCTGAAGTCCCAAATTTATTGAAAATCAATTCTGTAAACTGCAAAGAGCAAAGATGGGCCAAAGAAGGTTTTTTTTCAGTTATTGGATCCCATTAGCTTCAGAAGGAAATAAAAATATTATAAACAAAGTGTTAAAACAACCTACTGCCTGTTGAAGACCCATAATACTATTTGAGGCCTATATACTTGTATATGATTTTTTGGAGCTTTCAGTTCTTGGGTTTTGTAGTCTTAGTCGGCTGATATCTGTAGTACAGATGATGCATAATGGTTAGTTCACATTGGTGTTCACACCACTCCGTAACATAATGCAAGATGGCTGCACAATGCATTGAGGGTTTAAAATCACAGACGTAACCTACTTCAAAATTGATTTTAATTTGAAGTAGGAAGTAATGTAACTTAAGAAATTACGGCAACCAATGAAAAGACAGCTGGTTCTCGCGTGAAAAATGAGATAGAATGAGAAATTGCGTGATTGGTCGGTTTACATATACTGTCTACAAACAGTGTGAATAAAACTATAAGTCCACACGTTACTTTCCTTAAGTTACGTTAAATTTTTGTAAGTTATGTTACGTTACGTTCAATCTAAACTAACCGTTACGTTAAATTTTCGTAAGTTACGTTACGTTACGTTCAATGTGAACTAACCATTACGTTAAATTTTCAATATTTCCACTGTTTGATTGTTGTTTCAGAGTGTTGATTTAACATCTAACGGATGTTGTCTATGAACACAACATTCAAACATTCGATCAACTTCAAAAATGTCGATTCAAACATTGGCTTGTTTCATGGGAATATCAGTCGTTGATATGCAACATTTGTTTAATGTTAAATCAACATCTTGTTAAGTTTGAATGTTGATAATAAAAAAAGACATTCTTATATTGAATCAACATTTCTGATGTTTATAAAAAATATTTTCCGAATGTTGTTTAGACTTGTTCTTGTTTCGTGGGTAACCATGTATCAAATCTGCCTGTGTCATCATTTGTAATAAAAGTGTTTAAAAGTTGACAACGACCCATCATGCAGGTCACTTTAATTTTCATTGTTTTTTTTTTTCGCGACGTTCCATCCACTTTAAAAATAAAATCTCCATTTTAGATCTAAAAATTAATAAGCATTTTAAAACGCAGTGAGATCAAATCTAAAATGGAAATCTTGGCGTAACAAGCTCTTGTCTCGCGCGCGACCCCCGGAGGACACATTGAGAAGTTTGAAAGTCGTAAGAAAAGAGAAAAGACTCGAGGGAGCCACTCAGCTGTATTTCCAACTTCTATCTTCGCTGCCGACCCACTGTTCCCACTCTTGCCATAAATTGTCAACAGAGGGCTGCTTCACGCCCGTGTTTCACCATTGGTTCAATTTCAACCACGAATGCCCGGATACCGACCGGGTTCGACTCTCTGGAGACACATTCCACACTCAACCATTCTTTTAACTGCCCTCTTTTGGTGAATTTCCAAGTCGTTAAGCGAACACATTACAACCAATACAATTAAGCCCAACTCGAATAACGGAAAGAAGAAGAAGAAGAAGAAGAATAACTCAAAGTTATGATTAAGTTACTGTAACTCAGTATTTTACATTTTTCACACCAGGGATGGGAGTTTAGCGTTGAGTTCTTATACTTTTTTTTGTAAAAAGAATTTTAAGTAGGTGATTGCTAAAGGCCCCTAGCACCAGTGAGCTAGTTACAAATAGTCAACGACGAAAAAAACTGTATATTTTATTTGTCTGGAAATTAATTTTCTTACAAGTTAGTATACAAATGAATCATTTTACGGAAACTTTTTGTCTGAAAATGCAATTTTTTGTATAAAAATGCAATTTTGTCTAAAAATTCAACTTTTTGTATAAAATAAAAATGCAACTTTGTCTAAAAATGCAACTTTGCCTAAAAATCCAACTTTTTGTCTAAAAATGCAACTTTTTGCCTAAAAATGCACCTTTTAGCCAAAAAATGCACCTTTTTGCCTGAAATGCACCTTTTAGCCTAAAAATGCACCTTTTTGCCTAAAAAACAACTTTTTGCCTTCAAAATACATCTTTTAACCTAAAATGCACCATTTAGCCTGAAAATGCACCTTTTAGCCTGAAAATGCACCTTTTAGCCTGAAATGCAACTTTTAGCCTGATAATGCACCTTTTAGCCTAAAAATAGACTTTTTAGCCTAGAAATGCACCTTTTTGCCTAAAAACTAACTTTTTGCCTTCAAAATGCACCTTTTAGCCTAAAAATAGACCTTTCAGCCTAATAACTCATGAAATATATCCAAAACAGTCACCATAACCAAGCATGAGCATCTTTCTTTTGCCAAACAAAATTCACACTGATCATAGTCAATTGAGATGAAATCAGCTTTACGGCCACACCACACTCATAGCACCCGAGTTTTGTTGTTTCCTTTCTACTCCATTTAATTTATCTCGTGCACTGCATTAACTGGTCCCCACTCTAATGAATTATTCAACCGCATTTGTGTTCAACTTGCGCCTAATTGACCGACTCATTTCAACGCTTCTGCCAATGATGGGGAGGGTTGGAAGCCATTTTCCCCTATTGGGGACCACCCACACATGGTCCTCAATAAACTGCTAAAAAAGATCATTTTTGGGCCTTATCATAATCCAATTATGAGGCATGCACTAGTTGTGCATGGGCTCGGGTCCCACTACCCTGGTGACCATCTGGTCTAAAACAACAACCCCCTGCTCTCGCACTCTGCTCCTTAACTCTCCATCCCTCTTCAGGCTGAGTGAGGGTTTTGCCCATAATACAAAACCCCCTTATGTTTAAAGTGGAGATGGGTAATTTGTGATAACCATTAGAATTAACAAGTGTACAATGCCATTTGCCACGGTCATAAATATTCGAGTTGGGCCCACGGGTTGAAGAGAAAAGGACTGAGAAGAGATTTTAGTCTAAATGGTTGGTTATCTCTGTAGGTAAAATTGCTGGTAAAAATGTGAAAAGTTTGATGAAAATGTGTAAACATGTGTACAAATGTACACTAATTTGTTGAAAAATGTGTACAATTAGTAAAAATATGTAAACTTGAAAATGTAATGATAAAAACATGTAAAATTTGATAAAATATAATGAAAATTTGATAAAAATATGTTAATACGGTACGTTAAAAATGTGATGAAAATTTGATGAAAATATGTTAAAAATTGATGAAAACATGTCAATAGCATGATTGTTAAGAGTAAAGTTTGACTAAAGTGTGTAAAATTTGACCAAAACGTGTAAAACTTGACCAAAACGTGTAAAATTTGTCCAAAATGTGTCAAACTTGACCAAAATATGTAAAATTTGACCAAAACGTGTAAAATTTGACCAAAACGTGTAAAATTTGACCAAAACGTGTAAAACTTGACCAAAACGTGTAAAATTCGTCCAAAATGTGTCAAACTTGACCAAAACATGTAAAATTTGACCAAAACGTGTAAAATTTGACCAAAATGTGTAAAAATTTGACCAAAATGTAAAAATTTGACCAAAATGTGTAAAAATTTGACCAAAATGTGTAAAAATTTGATCAAAACATGTAAAATTTGTTCAAAATGTGTAAAACGACCAAAACGTGTAAAATGTTGATGAAATAATATAATGTTGACTAAAATAATAATAATCATCTCATACAACCCATTAAATGAAATGCAACCAGCAACATCCACTAGACTCCAACCACAAACCCCCGAAAAACCAATCAACAAATAATTAGTGGTTTCCAAATCATGCAAAATAAATTCCCACCATAACCCATTAAAAAAACCTCCATCAACTCGAGATAACGAAATCAAAACACAACACAGTCACCACTCACAATGAACACCTCCACCTGAGCACAAATTACTCATCCCATAACGCCCCAACGGCCCAACACAATACAATCTGCATAACAACACAAAAGACCACATTTAATGTATTCCGCCACCAGGTCGCAGGTCATCCGCGTTATACGCCCTCTTTGGTGGCAATTAGGCCTATATCAGTTATCAATTGGGATGAGATAACCTTTCTGGTGCGTGGTCTATAACCCCCCAGGGGGAGACCGTGCAAAGAGGGGTTGTGGCCTAGGGGAACAACCCATTTGTTATCCCGGAAATTAAGATAAAAACCTCGTTTGCTAGCTGCACTCAAAATGTGATGATGATGAATTTAGTTACCATGGAAACGACATCTCGTGATGGAATCGAAAATCTCAAAATCACTCTTCCCCTTCCCAACCAACATTTCTCCATAAATAAATATAAAAATTCGATATATATCTGGAAAATAATTGTCGCTCAAAAAAAATCCTCCCATTTTCACAAAATAAAAAATAATTATAAATAATAATAAAAAAAAATACATCAGTAAAAAATTTTGATACATATCTTGATATATATATCTGGGGATTGATAGCTGAGTCAAAAATAATTTTCAAAAAATTTTCAAAAAAATTTAAAATAAAAATATTAAATAAAAAAATGAATAAATTATTTAATTTGATACATATCTTGATATATCTTGTATACATATCATTGCTGAGTCCAAAATCATTTTGAAAAAAATAAAAAATAAATAAAGATTTTGATATATATCTTGATACATATCTTGAAATTAATTGTCGAGTTGGAAATCGTTCTATATGGAAATGAAGACGTTACAGGGTGTTTCAACCTCGTTATAATAAAAAAAAAAAAGAATAATTAAAGGATTATAATACTTAATAAAAATTGAGAAATAATGGATTTTTGTATTTTCCAAGGCGATCGCCCTCTTGAGATCAATAAATGAAGGATCCAGGAAAATCTGGTTGCAGCGCGGACTCCTTGCGGGCAAACGGGTGAGTTCACTTCACTCGGATCCGTCATCAATATCGGAGATCGCCACCAGGCTCAAAACACGCCCATCTCGCACAAGCGATGCTCAACTAGCAAAACGAGCTGCTTCAAGGTTATTACATCATCATCAGCGCCTTTTTTTTCTTTCCTTCAATGACTTGGATCAAAAAGTCTGATGATTGCTTTTAATAATGGAATGTAATGGTGGAATGTACAATGGTCATTTTTATATGACAGTTTGCTTAGTTCTTGAGTTTATCACTTATTATTAAATCAATATGCAAAATTTGCATCTATGAAAATTTCACACTTAAATTATGTTTTTTAATACAAATTTTAGCCTTTTGGAGGATTTTTTGAGTGAAATGAGAATTTTAAGCATTTTTTTTAATGCAATGAGCATTTTGAAGATCTTTTTGGAACAAAATGGGCATTTTGAAGATCTTTTTGGGACAAATAGGCATTTTGAGAATTTTTTTGGGTGAAATGAGCATTTTGAGAATTTTTTTGGGTGAAATGAGCATTTTGAGAATTTTTTGGGTGAAATGAGCATTTTGAGAATTTTTTTGGGTGAAATGAGCATTTTGAGAATTTTTTTGGGTGAAATGAGCATTTTGGA
This sequence comes from Strigamia maritima, assembly GCA_000239455.1. Lineage (NCBI taxonomy): Eukaryota > Metazoa > Arthropoda > Chilopoda > Geophilomorpha > Linotaeniidae > Strigamia > Strigamia maritima. The sequence goes on from JH431455.1 coordinate 130,419, forward strand.
ATTTTTTTGGGTGAAATTAGCATTTTTAGAATTGTTTTGGGTGAAATGAGCATTTTGAGAATTTTTTGAGTGAAATGAGCATTTTTTTCAGTAAAATGAGCATTTTTTCAGTAAAATGAGCATTTTTTCAGTAAAATGAGCATTTTTCTAGACATTTTTTGAAATGAGGATTATTTGAGTAAAACGAGCATATTTTTTGAGTGAAATGAGTATTTTTTGAATGAAATGAAATAAACATATACTTGACTAAATTTCTTAACGAAATTAATATTCTCAATAAAATATGAACTAATTTAAAAAAAAAACAACTAAATTATCCAAAAAAAAAAAAAAAAAAAAAAACAATATACAAATACGATATACAAGTATATACCTCTCAATCCAACAACAACTCAAATAACAAACCAAAATTCCATACAAAATAAAATAAAACAATCCCAAACAGTATAAAATCAATTAACACTTAATCAACCAAAAAAAAAAAAAAAAAACTACTTTACCATCATCAGTCCATCATCTTCAAAAAACACTAAAAACACAATCTTCATCAATCCTCCTTAAATTCTATCCAAACACTTCTCATATTAATGTATAAATGAAATTTTATTGCTCAAGGTGCCATTTTAAAATTTTAAAAATCACAAATAATTTACATATTATTTCGTACAAAATTCAAAAAAAAAAAAAAATTACAAAAAAAAAAAAAAATTCTTTATAACGAGGTCAAACCCGCTTCGCCCAACGGAGGTTTATTAGCCCAATGTAAGTCGAGAGGTAATTGAAAACCGACAATCCAACCGAGAGGCAGGGCAGGTACATCACATTACGTCACTAGCGCGAGCTTTTCTCCAAGCTACGCCCTGCAGTCAGAGCTAGTCTGTGATTAGCCCGCGGTTGCTTGGTAACCGCTTGATGGACAGTTGCTGTTGTCAAGCGACACGAAAAATTAAAATAAAAAAATAAAAAAAAAAAAAAAAAATTAAATAAAAATTTCGTTTTCAAATTGATTTTAATTATATAAAAATTGAGTTTTGTTTAATTAATTCATTTTGTGTGGAAATTAATGGAAAAGAAAATGGCCAACTAGAAATTTGTTTAAATCTTGGGAGTTTGTCGATCGATCGCGCCACTGTCTCTTGTCATCGTGGTGAGATTGTTGACTTGGTAAGGCGTCATCTTACGAGTAAATTAAGAATTGGAAATTATTTAGCTGTTGGGGATTGTAATTTCTCGTTGGAAGCTTTAGAGGCTTGAAGTCATGAATATTTTTTAATAGATCAGTGAATCAGTTCATTCTCACTTTAGAACTTCAACTGATGACCTCGATCTTGTAAAGTGTATCAGCACCGACTCATGGCAGAAACATAAATTAGTAAACAAAAAATACTCAATGAACTCATTTTCCTATGCATTTATTTGCCTGCAAATGCATATATTTGCAGACATATATTTTCAGAATAAAAAATGTATTTTTTGCCTAAAAATGTATTTCATATGGCTTAAAAATGAATTTTATAACTTAAAAGCAAATTGTGTACCTTAAAAGTGAATTTTGTAGCTTAAAAATAAATTTTTCAGCTTGAAAATAAATTTTGTAGCTTAAAAGTGAAATTTTGAAGCTTAAAAGTGAATTTTGTAGCTTAAAAGTGAATTTTGTAGCTTAAAAGTGAATTTTGTAGCTTAAAAGTGAATTTTGTAGCTTAAAAATAAATTTTGCAGCTTGAAAATAAATTTTGTAGCTTAAAAGTGTAATTTTGAAGCTTAAAAGTGAATTTTGTAGCTTAAAAATAAATTTTGCAACTTAAAAATAAATTTTGAAGCTTGAAAATAAATTTTGTAGCTTAAAAGTGAAATTTTTAAGCTTAAAAGTGAAATTTTTAAGCTTAAAAGTGAATTATGTAGCTTAAAAATAAATTTTGCAGCTTAAAAATAAATTTTGCAGCTTGAAAATAAATTTTGAAGCTTAAAAATGAATTTTGTAGCTTAAAAATAAATTTTCTTGCTTATAAATAAATTTAATAGCCTAAAAATAAATCCTGTAGCTTAAAAATAAATTTTGTAGCCTAAAAATTAATTTTATAGCTTAAAAAAAAATTTTATCAAAAAATTTTATTAAAAAATTTTATTAAAAATCAAAAACAAGTATTTTCTATCCTGAAATAAATGCTTTTTCCCTACAAATATAAAACATTTATCCTCCAAAAAAACTACATTTCCCACCCATACCCTACTAAAACCAAACTCCCCATCTACTTATATACCACTTTTCCCCAATACTCCAACCCAATGAATACAAAATTAACCTAAAAACTCGCACCACAAAAACCGAAATGATACGCTCTTCGACTGAGATGATGATGATGGAAAACCATCGAAGCGCATGAATCCTGAATCCAGTGATCGCCCTCTTGATTAGAAACGGCATGCTATTGACAGCACCGACCCACGACTCATCGCGTAGCTGCAGGGCGATACCGCCAACACCAGAGTTCCTGCAGACCGTCTCCCTCTTCCCCGTACCATCGATCGGTGCATTCAACCCTTTGAACTCGCCTTTATCCATCACCATCCCAAATCTCTATAAATTTAATAACAAAAAAAAAATAAAAAAATAAAAAAAATAAAAAAAAATTAAAACTTTTCACAGACCGGTGTCATTAAATCAAGGCATAAAATATTATAGGCACGGTTCTCGGACTAGGGCTTGCCTGCAAGCGCCACGCCCTCTCTCGGCATTGGGCCTAGGGCAGGTGAGTAATTTTGTGCCGTCATAATTTACCGTCGCCATGACAACCGCATCCGATGATGGGGAGGTTCCCTAGGCAACCGCAGAAGTTGGGAGTCATTACGGCCAATGAAAATATTAGTCAAGGCCTCTAGAGAAAGAAACTGCACGTACACACATTAATTTATCCATTTCTAGCTGCAGGGGGCGCGTTCGGGAATTTACGGTAAAGTGCCAACGCCCACAACTTCATAATTTGTTACAGTGAACAATTAATTTTATCTAAAACTCTTTTTATCTTAATTTATTTATCTCTTTTCATGTTGATAATTTTGTAGTTGTAAAAATGTATTTTGACACTAGAGTTCACCGCTTTCAAGTCCAATTCCTGCACGAAACTCCTATTGGTTAATGGCCTATGCATTGTACTGAAAGTATGTATTGTGGTATCTTATTTTAATCCTCTAGTTGAGCCGAATCGAAAAATCATTGTTTTGTAGTCCAAAAATGTGCGTGCCATCGTTAACAAACGAAAACGCTCGTAAAATATTTTAAAAAATTATTTACATTTAGGTTTTTGTATTGTTGTGGCTACGAAACAATGATTTTTCGACTCAGCTCGACTAGAGGATTAAAATAAGATACCACAATGGCCGAATAGGCCGAATATCTGCCGAATATTCGGTACATCCTTAATAATAAGCTTAATTTTCAACTTCCAGAGCCTAAAAAAGGTCATTTTTGACCTATTCAAGATGGCATCTTCTGGCGATTAATAAAAACTACAATTTTTATACTTTTATACATTTAAGCGGATATTGGACCTTCCAGAACGTTGACCAAACGTTGCAAACAAAAATAAATGTTATCTCAACGTTCTAAAACATCGTATAACAGAAATAAACTAAGCCAAATCAATATAAAAATCACAATCGAAATTGGTTGAACAGATTTCTATTGTGGAAATTTGCATTCAGTGATTAAATGTACCTATAAATAGAAGCGCTGTTACAATCTTTATAATAATACTCGCCAGATGGTGCTGATGACCACACATGAGCCACGCGCGATTTTACAATTCGCACTGTCACCAGGAATCCCTATCGCTGTAGGAATCCCATAGCCTCCCATCCCAGGTCACAAATACCATTTTGGTTCTAATGCGCATGTGCGTGGACTTGTGTTTTTAAGCACCCTCCACCTAACATAAAAAAAAAAATTTAAGAACTACCTGGATTCAAACCCCAGACCCCAGTTCTCAAAGACGAACGTCCTAACCACTAACCCACTGAAGGCATACCAAACAGAAATCACCTAACCTAACCTAACCTAAACCTAACCTAACCTAAACCTAACCTAACCTAACCTAAACCTAACCTAACCTACATAAACTAATACCTGGGATGCGAGGCTAGGGATTCCTGATGACAGTGCGAATTGTAAAATAGCGAGCCGCTCTCGCTCGCGCATCCAGAGTCAATGGACTCTATGAACGATTGAGTTTGCTCTGTGTTGTGTAGTGTGTGCAGATGGTATTACCATGGTATTAAGTTACCCAGCAGTCAGCACAAGCGTTTTAGTTTAAATACCGAAACACTTAACTTCGCTTTAATGTATAATCATTTTTTTACTTATAATTATTTCACTTGTGGTCCGAACTAGAAAATCGGATCTGGTAAATTAGCCACTCTCAAATCAGAACCGAAGAAAGTTAGTTTGAATTCGAAATTGACTATAGTCTACTGCCTGTGTAACTCTATAATCCATATCCGATTAGCTGGGATCTTTTTATAGATGCAGCAAAATTGCGGCACGAAATAGTTAGTGACCGATCCCATCTTACAAGACAAAACGCCATCTTTAAATAATTTGAATTGTTGTCGCCATTTTGATGTTGTCATATACATGTTTCGTCATTTGATGATGAAATCAGGTAACCCCCGCTTTGGAATACTTTGTTGCGTGAAAAGCTCCCAGCCAATCCGATATAAACTATAGAGTTAAGCCTGGTTCTCATGCCTGGTTCTTACGCGTTAACACGCAATCGTCATGCGCTAAAACGTTACGATGCATGGGAACTTTGTTGTGTCACTGATGCGCGCAACCCCCGTTTTGCTGCTTTGACGCATGAGTTTTAATGCATGCATGAATGGGAACTAAACTCTATCTAACAATTCGTGCACGAAACTCCCATTGGTTAATGGCCTATGCATTGTACTGAAAGTATACATTGTGATATCTTATTTTAATCCTCTAGTTGAGCTGAGTCGAAAAATCATTGCTTTATAGTCCAAAAATGTGCATGGCATTGTTAACGAACGAAAACGCTTGTAAAATATTTTAAAAAATTATTTACATTTGGGTTTTTCTATTGTTGCGCACATTTTTTGGCTACGAAAAAATGATTTTGCGACTCGGCTCGACTAGAAGATTAAAATAAGATACCACAATATATACAATTTAGTAGAATTGTTAGATAGAGTTTAGGCTTTACAAGGACAACGAACAAATTCCAACTACAGTATTATCCCGGAAACAGCGTCATGCCTGATAAAACGAGTCCAACTAGATTTGAGAAATTGACTATCTACTACTTTTTCCGGCATGTCGGAAATTTTGAATGGTTTTTTGACCGGTTTAATCCAGCACGCTGGATAAATTCGCTTTATCCGGCATGCCGCTGTTTCCGGGATAATAAATACACTATAAAATGACAATAATAAAATAAAATATCTCCATTCCCTATCACCTCTTAAAACAATATTTAAAATCCAACAGTGTAATCCACAAAACCAAATTTAATTTGATATTTTGATCACACAATTTTTATTTATTTTTTATTTATTTTTTATTTATTTATTTTTTTTTTAAATAAAAATAAAATTACATGTCATGAAAAATTTCACAAACCTCACAGAAAAGAGGAACTTAGGGAGTGGCACCCACCTCATTTCTATTCAACACATGTAACTGTGTGCTACCATCCTAGTGATTACAGGTATAAGTGACTTTTGACCCTGTGCAAAACCGAGGGTGGGGTTTTAGTAGTAGCAGCTCCTCCACATTTCATATCCTCCATCGCAAACCACCTTAAATTATACCTCATCAACAACCCTTTTTTATCATTTATTTTCTCACTAGTTGCAATTTTTATTTCCTTTTTTTGTTTTTTTATTTTAAAAAAAAAATTTTTCATTCCTCTTTAATTACACATGTCCGTTTTCGGTTTTCAATTCACGTACAAGTGTCACTCATCGTGAGAGACGATACAGAACAATTTTTTATATATTTTATCCGGATGCTCTATACTTAAGATAGGCGTGACTATAGTGATCGCGCATGCTCGCGGCTGTTTCTCACGCCCACCAGGGTCGCGCCAGGAGCGTAGCAGTCAACAAGTTAGATTTCTACCGTTTGAGTAACGCGGGGGCGTCGCCAGCAAGGATTAGAACTTGGAAGTTTAAGTTTATCATTTGGAACGAGTTTGTGTATTAGAATTTTTAAATTATTTTAATTGTAAGTATGGAAATTCTAAATAAGTCAAAATCTCGGAAAAGTTCATTCATAAAAGTGTAGAGATGTCCTGATTAGTTCATTTTATTTAAGAACAGTACACCTCCTTGCCAAAAAAATGGAACAGGTACTTTTTTTAAAGTCAGAAAAATGAAAATTTCTTAAAAGCTGTAATACTGACAAGACAAATGGTTTTAAGAGGATTTATAGGAATGGTAGAGCTATCATTTCGTGTAAAATTTTTGAAGAGTAATTAAGTAGTTATTGAGAAAAAAATTAAAAATCACCAAAATCAGGTTTTTGCAATTTTGATAATATCTCAAGAACTGTTGAAGATAAATTTAAAAATTAAACTTATTTAGGATGTTTAATTTCTTGGACAACTTTTCTAAAAACGTAGCTACAGCAGGGTTGCCAGACATCCCAATTTTGGAGGACAGTCCCGCGATATGAATGTACCGTATTCCCTCGGAAACAACGACATGCCAGTTATTACGAGTCTGACCAGTTTTCGACAAGTAGACAACTGGTCAATAAAAAATCAAATGGACAAAATGCTGGAAAATTCGAATTATCTGGCACCCTGGTCTGACTCGCCATTATCCGGCATGCCATTCTTTCCGAGGAAATGTAGGAAATTCCGCGTCCGGGGAAAGGATAAAAATGTTTCCGCAATATAAATATAAAATCGTTCCTGAGGTTGAGTTGGAGTTAAATATACTGTAGAGTGTGAGCACCACACCACCTTCCCTCTCCCAGCCTCCACCTGTACATTCCAGATCCAGAATTAACAGAATGATATTTAAAAGAAAGATTAAAGAAAAAAAATTGAAAAAATCGATTAAAAATCGACATCTCATCCAATAATTTAGTCGATTAATTAATCAATATTTTGTGTCCTGCAGAGTTATTTTCGAAATCTGGCCATCCTGAGTAACAATGGTATCTTACATAAGCAGAGCTGAAAGTCTAAAAAAATTGATTAAAGTCTAAAACTTGAATTTAAAATAAGGAATGTTTTGGTTTGGGTTAGTAGTTTCTCTACTTACTGTAATTCCCCATTTTGCCGGTACTACGACTTTTTAACGGCGTCAGTTGAACGGGCGTCATTTAAATGCGGACAAATAACCGGATGGACAGTTCACCGGTAAGACATTTAACCGGTAGGACCTTTCATCGCGCGTCAAATAAACGGGCAAACAATTCATCGGGTAAAAATTAACCGGCGACAATGAAATGGATAAAAAAAATAAAAAATAAAAAATAAAAAAATAAAAAAAATTAAAAAAATAATTATAAAAGATTTAAAAAAAAAACAACCTGTCACTGCTTGCAGCAGCAGTAACTTTTGCTGACTGGTTGTTTGTCTTCCACAAGCACAAGACCCTCGGTACTGTGCGTTTATCTGACACATTTACTAAGTTTACATGACGCTCTTTTCTGGAAAATGACGTCATCATTTATCAAGTGGAAAAGTGGAAACTAGAGTGAATACTTAATTTTTTACTTTTCCACTTGAGAAATGGTGATGTCATTTTTCAGAAAAGCGTGTTCATGTAAACTTAGTAATTGATTCATCTGACGCACGCATTCAGATGACGTTTTTTCGTTTTTTAAATTTTTTTCGTTTTTTCAATTTTTTTTTTCGCGTTCAAGTGACGCGCGTTTAGATGACACGCGTTTAGATGACAACCGTTTAAGTGACGGGTCGTTTAATCGTCGGCATGTTTTAAGTGTCGGCCCGTTTAATTGTCGGCCCATTCATTTGTCATCTGGTTAAATGGACCTGTTGAACTGACGCCCGTTCAACTGTTGCCCGTTGAAAAGTCACCAATTCATTTTTTCACCAATTCATTTTGCCAACAATCATTTTGCCAGGGAGTCATTTTGCGATATATTTGCTTGTTGACCCAATTCACATTGGTCACATTGGGACAAAACTGTCTCAGTGACACATTACAGAAAGACAATTTTTTTCCCAGTACCGTAACACTCAGAAAAGATATTTCTTAATAAAACCAAAAACATTGAATCTAAATAATCTAAAAAAAACTACGATAGAATTATATTTTTAAGTTTTAAACAGTTATAGTTGTAGCTCTTATCTTAAAATCTTAAAAATTAAAATTAAAAAACTAAATAAATACGGTGCCGAAAATCTGTACTGATATCAGACTAAACTCCGTTGCAACACATTGCGAAAAACTCCTATTGGCTGGAGCCTGTTTGCTTGCACATTAATACAAATTTATATAAATTTGTATTAAAAGACCACTATACTTGATCATTTTTATGGTCGTTTATGGTCGTTTTTTTGTTTGTTTATGTTCGTTTATGGTCATTTATGTTTGTTTATGCCCTTTTATGGTCATTTTACAAATTATTTTTTTAAGTGCATTAAACAATTGCTGGGAAAAGAGTCTAGCCAATGGGAGTTTCTCGCAATGTGTTGGAAACGAAATTTATGCCATTCTATTAAAATAAGTATAGGTTTTGTTTGCGAACTTCTCACAAGGTGGCAGTAGTCACTAGTCAGCGCCTGCCAAGAATTGGGATTTTCTAAAATACGACACCAGAAAGCGCACCATCGAGGGCACCACGCAACTGCTAAATAAGAGAACCGAGGAAAGCACTGAGAAAAAAACAAAGGTACTCAAGAATTTTACTATTTTTTAAAAATGTTTATTTGAATTACAGTCGCGGCCCGATACCTTGATGCTAAAATTGAACTGTGCTTTGCCAACTGCGCACATTAAAATAGAAAAAACAAATATGGACATTGATATGTTTATTTTGATTTGATTTTCGACAACTAGCAGAGACCATATATTGCGTAGCATGCATCACTATTCAGGTAAAGTGTAATTGTTGTGCACAGTTAGCAATGCATAGTTCAAATTTAGCATCAAGTTATCGGCAGTGACTATAGAGATAATAGACAGTTTGCGAATTTTTCTTAGCAGACCAAACGAGATTTAAAAAAACACAATTTTCAAAAAGAAATTGTTCCTTTAAATCGTTAATAAAATGTCGTATTGGTGTTTGCAATTTGTCACGAAACGTATTACATATTGTGACGGTTCAATACCGTAGTAATTTATAAAGTTGCCACCAGAGGGCACGATTTGCTAAAATCGCGCCAGATTTGAAACAAAAAATTCAAGTTTTATGGAAATAAAATTATTTATTAAATGATAAAATATTTGAGTAAAAATTCTCTCTATATTTTTGATAAATATAAGAGAGAATTATACAATGAATAAGTATGTTTATTGTTGAAGAAAAAAGTTACGATAAATCATGATAAAAGTGATTATTGTACTCAAACAATAATATATATGGTTGAGAAATGTTTATTTAAGTAAATTAAGACTATTTAGGGATAAGAATACTTTAAATATGAATATAAATAAAGTTAACCCTAAATATTACCATGTGCTTTTTGAATATTTGAGGATATTCTAAGGGGTTCACAGAACTTTGATCAAGGAGTTGATTTGATTGGATCAACTCATTATGACTCACTGATATGCAAATCAGCTAATCTGCTTATCAGTATTCCTGCTCCGGATTGGGGGAAATTCAAGAAACCCCATGGTCCCATGGTATATAAGCTCTTGCAAGAGCTTATTCTGGGCCTCTGTACTGAATTAATGTTGAATCTATATGATTGTCTATGTGTAACTTGTATCTGTAACCATTCAGAGTCATTTTTATCACCTTTTGCTTTAAATACAAACTGGCAGACTGTCAACACCAAATTAAAGTAGGTATAATGCCCTAAAGTTGCCGGGCCTGAAAAACCCAAAGGTAAATGTACCGAGAATATACTTGTGCTTTTGCATGTAGGCCAGCCTTATGGACAAAGCTTGATTGTATCGAGTCTGCTCGGACCGAGCGACAATCGCTACCAGTATCAGGAGTGAGCGTCAACTGTCACGTGCTTTGGCACCGATCGAGAACAACGCATTCGGTTTAAATGCGGCGCGCCCGACTCAATCATGACGGCCGAGGAATTCCCTTTGAATTCCATAACCGACTCCTTCCCGCTAATCTGTGCTTTTATTTAGTTCCTTATTGATAGTTGTATGTTTGTTTAAATGCATACAATTATTATATTCACTCGAATGTAATAATTGGAATAGAAAAGAGTGAGTTTTCACCGCAATGCTCGGAATACAGGTGTAAGTCGATACCACGTGATATCGCTAATTTGTGACGATCATCCGACCGATGAACGCCGATATTCGCAGAATTCGATAGTGCATTACCCCGATTAGGAACCAAATAGCGTCAGGAAACACCAGAAGATTCGTAATATTATTATAATTGTATTATTATTAGTTTATCAAAGCCTCTGTATGATAGTTAAAGTTTTACTAGTTTTTACGCCAGTTTCCTGGGAAAATTAGATTAATTCATAGTCTCGATTTAAATATATATTTTAAGTATGTTATTGTCTTTATTTCTTATAAGTTTTCATGTTAAAAATTGACCTCGGGTCATTGTAGTTTGCAATGATCCAGAATAAATGTTATGATTTGATAAAAACTCCTTGTTTTCATGACTATTTACTTTACTCTTTCCAATTCAGTGTTGTTTGCAAGTGTGTTTATATGTGTTTATGTAGTTTTACTGGTTCTTATCCTTGGGATAAGTGGAGGTTTTTCTTAGCAAGAGAAAATCCACGTGTTTTCATAAGTTTTACTGTCTTAAACCCATGG
>AFFK01019057.1:0-11294 GCA_000239455.1 Strigamia maritima
AGGAGTTGCAAAATCGGGCAAAGGTAGCACAATATCTCCAGTGAGTAGATCTTTCAGAATCTCAAAGGCTTTTTGACATTCTGGTGTCCAAGTGAAATTATTCCACTTTTCCTTTTTGTGTTGTACAAAGAAAGGTTTTGGTATTGAATTCAAGTCTTTAATTAAAGGGGCATAGAATCCAACCATTCGAATAAAACGCTGAAGTTGTTTCAAAGTTTTAGGGGCAGGGTAATCCAATATTGCTTTGATTTTGGTGTCGTTAGCAGTATATTTGCCAGCAGACATCGAAAAGCCTAAAAAGTCAAGTTGGTCCGCACAAAAGAAGGATTTTGTTGGGCTTGCTTTCAAATTCTTTGCATCTAATCTATCCAAGATTTCTGCAATGTGTTGTAAATGTTCATCGAACGTTTTGCTAAAAATAATGATGTCGTCGAGGTAGGCCAGGGCAAATTTGCCTTTAATGTCACCCAAGATTTGGTCCATCATTCTCTGAAATGCGGATGGTGCATTGCACAATCCAAAAGGCATTCTTGTATATTTGAATGTTCCTTCAGGTGTTGAGAAAGCAGTCTTATTCTGATCCTCTTCACTTAGTTTAATTTGGTGATAACCCTTTGTTAAGTCTAAACTTGTAAAGAAGTAGCTACCTCCAAGAAAACCTAATATCATCGATATTGTCGGCTTAAGTGTACACATCTTTGATAGTTTGCTTATTTAGCCACCTAAAATCGATGCATAATCTGTAAGTACCACCTTTTTTAGATACAATTAGTGGGATTTCTGTATGGGCTTTCACATGGCACCACAAATCCTTCTTTGATTAAAGTGGCCGTGAGCTGGTTTAATAACTCAGTTTTTTGCAGGATTGCAAGGCCGCTCTTTACATTTGAATGGTTTGGCATCACCAGTTGGAATTGTATGTTCCAAATCTGGATGACAACCAGCATTTTCATCAAAAGTAGTTTCATACTTTTTGATCTATTTGCAAAGTTTTTCATATTCTTTGCCTTGTAATTTGCATTTGGATAACAAATGCTTTGTTAAATCTTCTAGATTCATTTTGGGTTCTTTCTCAATATTGAGCTCTCTTTCGATTTTATCGAGAATTGCTGTTGCCATATTGACTGCAGAAGGTGGATGTTTGAATGGAAACTGATCCTCATCGAAATCTATATGCCACCAACGTTTTGAGGGCATTGAAATAACTATTCCATTTTCCTCCATCCATGTTCCTCCTAAGAGTAGGTATTTGGATGCTGAAGGAGGACTGAAAATCTAACAGGTCCTTTCCCTGTTTCCATGACATTTATTGTAATGAACCAAAGATTTGGTGACTCTGTCACCTGTAACAACAACAGTGTTGTCATTGGTTTTTTCGACAAAGTGAAGCATTTTAAGTCTTTAAGCATTGCTCCACTGATGTAAGGCCTTGAAGCCCCACAATCAAAATAGGATAGTGCTTTTGCCTTTTTCCCGCCGATTTGGACAGTTAAGTAAGCGCCCGGTTTTTCTGGTTAATGTTAACCATTAGTGTGTCCACTTTGGGCTCTGATTTTAACACGCCTAAAGGATTAGGTTGGTTTGTGTCAATATCGTTAAAAATAGGATCTTCTAAATCCAAATCAGTTGGACTGAGAAACTCACTTAAGGTTAAGCAAGCCTCCATTATAATCTTTATTCTAGGACTTGCTTCTTCTCGTTTTTTGACTCTTCCTCAGAGTCTTCAACGCCTAACTCCTCCAATTGTTTATTTAGTTCTGTTAGAACCAAGCAAACCTTCTCACTTTTGGCTTTGGTCTTTTTGTGCATGTCCTCAGGCTTGAACTTACAATCCCGCATGAAGTGGCCTCCACCACACTTGTAGCAGCCGCCGTTGGTGGGTGCTGCTCAAGCATCTCCTAAGATGTTCGAGATTTTCGCTTTTGCAGCCGCACTTATTGCAGCTGCTCGCCCTTGATTCTTAGGGACCACAAACAATTTTTTGGTCTTGTCATCCTGCAGTTTCGTTTCTGTAGGAGTTGAGGTTGCTTTAGGGGTTTCGACAACAGTTTTGCCTTTACCCCTTTGTTTTTGGCGCTCTTCGAGTTTCGCCATTCGCTCGATTTCTGGCACAACTGAACACAGTTTGGGCCAAGTGCAATCCAATATTATGGATTGTTTGTTTAGTCTGGCAGCAGACGCTGACATGGCTTCCAGAGTGTAGATCATTTTTTCTTCTTCGGAATGGGTACTGTCATTTGCTCGAACAACCGCTGTAATCTTTCCAAGATTTCACTGGGGGTGTCGTTGCTAGTCTGCTTTACCTTATCCATTTCTTCCCGTAGACATTTGTCTGATGGGGCGAAACGTTTTCTAAAAGTTTCATTGAACTCCTTCCAAGTTTGGAAATCGTTCCTCAGAAACCACTCTGCGGCATCACCTTCAAAGAATGGTGCCAGATGTAATTGTACAATCTCGTCTCTGAATGCTGCGTATGCAACAATCTGATTGGTGAGCAGATTCAAAAAAAGTCGTGCCTTCAGTTTGTTTCCGTCGAAACGCGTGATTTTAATTTTTTTAATTTTATTCGACAGAATCGCTGATTCCATCGGTCTTGTGTTCCCCTTTTTCGCTTGTTTGGCGACAGAGTCCAACTTGTCGACGTAGATGCCCATACTTTTGGTGGGTGCCGACAATTGCAATTTTAACGCCGAGACGTCTTTGGTGTATTGGTCCCTTGCAGCCACCGCTGCTTGTTGGGCCGTGATTAGATCTAACCATGCCTGTTGCTTGTCGGCAACAGCCTCGTTAATTTGCGCTTGTGCAGCGCCTAACTCCTGTTGGGTGTGGTTTTCCACATCTTTTTTCCGCTGAGCAAACTGATCCAGTTCAGCCTGCAATCCAGCAAGATCCACTATCTTAGTTGGATCTAATAAAAAAGCATTTGCCAAAAGTTCAGCAACTTGTTGGGGAACTGTCATTGTATTTAGATTATTTGGATTTTCGTTCTTAAAGTCCACGTGGTCTGCACTCTGATTATCAGTAGTGTCGGATCGATTAGTTTTGGAAGGCTGATCTGCAGCGGTCGAAACTGGTCGTTTATTTAAAGTCGAAGCCCGTTTTCCTGCAGAACTTTGTTTTCTTGCTTTGGATACCGGGTTAGGTGAAGCGTACGCTTTTCGTCGAGTCTTTGTGTTGGAAGCTGCTTGACGACAGAAAGAGAACTTTTTTGTTTGTGCAGAGGGTTTTAAGCAATTCCTTGGAATTTTAATCTCTTAATCCCCCAGATAAGCACATTCCTGCAATTCTTGCATTCTGATTGGGTGTCAGAGTGCATCACTCATTTGAGTCCTGAGAAGTTCCGACATTATCTGCCAAAATTTAAATAGTGGCGAGATTCAGCAATGTTTTGTAAAGAAAGAGAAAAAAACAAAAATTTTCTTGCGAAAATCACCAATTTGCATAAATTCGGACGAAAATACAAGATGGTGTCGAATTCCAATAATGCGATGAAAACCAATTTTTCCAAGGGTTTACTCTTCCTTTAATGTTTGTGACTTTTAATAAAAAGATTTTTCATAAATTTCCAGGATTTGTATTTTTCCAGAAAATAAAATAAACAACTAAAAAAAAAATAAATGTTTCCAGCCCTTAATTCGGGCTATAAGAAAAGAGATAATAATAATAAAAAAAATTTTTTTTCAAGCAAAAATCTGGCAAAATCTGCCATTTTCTACTCTATTTTTTGGCATAAGTACCCTGTATCCAAGTACTTTCTCTCCATGACTTAAACCTAAATGATCACGCATGAGCTTGATTACTAAGGTCGGTATTCCTTCGGTGTAACAGACTTCCGGGACGGAATTTGTATGGATCTTCCGCTTGCGGGGTAAGCCGGCCCCGTAGCGTATAAGTAGGATCCTTGCCCGTGTCCTCGCGACACCATACTAGACTTCTCTTTTCACGCCACTCAAATAAATATAGAAGCAGTTATGCCTATATAGTAGTTTGAGAATTGTCCGCAACATTCTGGTGCATAGGAGCGAAGAGTTAAAAAACTTGCAGAAACCTCGAAACCTATGAAAACCTTAGTCAATTTAATAATGATTCCGAGTTGTTTGTTATGCAAAATTGTGAAATTTCGGCGTTTCCGGGCCAAAAATAGCCGAAAACCGATACAAACCGATACAAACGAGTATTTCACCACCAGTTGGCGCCAACTGGTGGTGAAATACTCGTTCTGAGAAAGAGTGAGTATGAAACTCGATGTCTTATTGTTGCTGCCCCCGAATTTGCTTGACGGCATGCTGCGGAGAAAAACAACCGAACATCGATCTTTTTTGCGAAAAAACATAAGTTTTGCACGTTTTATCTTGTCTTTTGTCAAAATAACTACAGTTTTGAGCTTTTACTCGTATTTTGTGTCATTTTGGTCCAAAAAACGATCGAATTCGCGAGTATTTTTCGTTCGTCAACCCGTAACGGGTCCCGTAACGGCAAACTCGTATTTGGACCGGAAGGGTTACGTTCTGTAAACATTTCCAGCCCGTTTTTCCCATAAATCGAATTGATTTACGGTAATTTATACGATTTATACGTTGAATCTTTCAATAAAAATTTATTTTTGAATCCTATCGTAGTACGCTAATAAGAAAACCACTGTTTAAACCGATTTTTTGTCGGCTGTTTGCGAAGTGACCTTATTTTCATTTGCAAAAAAGGAAAACACTTCGTATGTTATTTAAAAATTTTTCACAAAAATGGTGATTTCGTCCGAAAGTCATCTGATATGGATGTCGTAAGGGCGAAATAGTAACAAATCGTCATATTCGAGGCATGTACGATCGAAAACAGAAAAAATAAGCGTATCCGACCCTTTTTATCGAAGGTGCAGTTTCTCTTTAATAAAGTGAAAAACTGAAAATCGTCGAAAAACTCAAAACAAGTGAGTTTGGGTCGTAGGAATCTCCTAAATTGAAGGAAAATTATTTCGATTAGGTTAGAAAGTAAAAATAAAATTTTGGATGTTTTATTACAAAAAAAAAATTGTGTTTGCATTGCTGAATTTTCGGGGAGTTCTTTCTCACCTCTGTTTCTGGCCAAAACAAATTTGGGACATTAAGAAGTGTTGTTTTGAAAGGACTATGTACACATCTACACCAATATGTTTGAAAAGAGGTTTTTGTGTGCTGATTTTTTCAAGTTTGGCAATAAAAATCTGCAAAAAAGTACCATGGTTCTACTCTATTTTCTATGTCACTGCGCACTCAAAAAACGGTAACAAAAAATTGTGCCCACCTATCTTTCACTAGTTTTGCCCATCCACTTAAGGAGTCAGCACTCCTGTTCATTTCAGCCACAACCACCAGTTACTCGAACACCACCAACAATCTTACTAAAGCCGGTCTTCTGCCTAAGGCGGACTCGGGGTTTCACCCGCTTCCATTTGCCAAAGGAATCGCAGTCGATTTGGGATCATTGGCAAAGACCTCCCTCTGTCTACACCTACAATGATATTTTTCTCACCGCAATGGGCACTGAAAAACCTACAAAAGCCGGTCAAGTACCTGCAGAAACAGCCATGAAGACTTTACATGTCTCCCCTGCAAGATTCGCAGTCGAATTCGATTCGCCAGCGCCCCTTGCCCTACTCACTGCAAAAAATACCACTATCACCATTATGGTGGGGAAAAATACGTCATGCACACAGCCATCTTGCACACAGCCGTCTTGCACACAGCCATCAGAAGCACCAGAAGAAGAAAGTAAAGTCCCTCAGCCCAGGCGTGACCACTGGACTAGGCAATGTTGTAACCAGGATATCTCACTCACCACAATTACGCGGAATTTGGGCACGTCACTAAAAGCATCCCCACGCGATTAGTCGCCCATCCAATCGATTGATTTCTCATTTTCTGTCAACAGAGACAAACTTTACCAAAAGAAATAGTAGTGTACGGCTACCATCCCTCCATTTGCTCATGTTTTCCTCCAACAATTGACCAATCAACAGGATTCCTCCCTGTCCGCGGGAATCCAAGAGCGTTGGCTCAGCGCAATTCACAGGATATCGCCTGCAAATCACTGATCTAAAGTTTTACACTAAAAATGAGACAAAATGCAAAACAGTTCCACGCTTTACAACTGCTGCACGGCTCTCATTTTCCCCATGTCCTGGCGTGTGCTACGCGCCCACTACAGACATCCCATGTTTCTCATTGAAAACACCAATGCCTGCTTGACCAGACCAATAAATCTGCCACCTTTGCTCTACAGATTTTGCTACAGAGACGGCGTCCTTCCCACGTTGCGAACGTTATCACCTTCAACTCTCGGTGGTCAGCCAACTTCACACAAACTCAGACCAAGTTAATTACTCCTGTTGCCTGCCTTTGCAGTTTGTTTCTGCCTTTGGTTGGGTGAAACTAGGCTGGTGTTCCAATGTATAGGATGCTCTACCGACGATCCTTACTGCCCAACAACAGCAAATTCGTCCTCGACAATGCCATTACAGCAGAGTGTCGTGCAACAGTGCAACAATGTGATGGGTTTTGAGCAAAACACATCTAAACGGGTCGTGCAACAAAGTTACGGCTCCTCCGTCACAAAACGCACCATAATCACCCTGTTACACGGTTCTTAGGACACAAAAACACATTTGCACTGAAACTGATGACGCCCTATCCAGTTTCCACATGCAAATCGAGAATTACGTCCAGTTGGTCGGTAGATTTGACCACTTTTGGCGCGAAAATCGAAAAGGAAAATTTTCGAAATTTTTACCAAAAAGTCCATAGTGAAATTCATATTTCAATAATAAATTACTAAAAAAATCCTAACACTAGCAATCACAAAGCAGTCGCATGTTTCTTTGTCGTAAGAAATAACCATTCTTGCAAAATAGGCCTAAATCCACCACGTGGATCATCGGACCATCGTGCCAAAAAAAATTAAATCTTAGATTCGGATCCAGGACGGGCCCACAATTGTGACTGGGGCGGTTTGCACAGTCCCTACTTGGGGGAATAAGAGGACTGCGCCGGACGCCTAGGTCATGTGAAATAGCAGAGACGACGCTGTATTTGGGTGTTTGGCCTTTATTTCAGTTGTTTAGGGGTCAGTGTCAGCCTCCACCTGCTACTCATATGTCTGTACCACCGGTATGTGCTAGTCAAACCCGACCCGCGGGCCATGGTGGTTGAGCCAAGGACCGCGTGGTCGAAGTATCTCAACCATGCTGCAACCCATTGTCATGGACTTGCAGCTACTGTTCTCACTCATGGAGGTGGGGCCCAGAGAACTGGGATCCCGGGCTTCATAGCAGAAACCAGGGAGTTGGAGCAGCTTAGCCAATGCATGTCTGCACTGGTTGCTGGCTCTCGAACAACTGCTGTCTCTGGATCCGCTCTGCCTCTACCTGCCTTCCCTCACTTCCTGTCTTGACCGGAAGTGGTCATGTCCGCACCGTCCACTAGGAGGACATGACGCGGGCCGTTGCCGTGCACCTGGGTCATGACACGGTCACATTCATTTTGGCAATTATTGATCATTAACAGTTATTTTGGTATTATTAATTTAGTTAATGGTCTTCGCTAGTTTACCAAATTGGTAGTTTTTGATTTCATGTAAAAACTGTATTTTATGCACCAATTTGGTTCATTTGTTTGTCATTTCTCCTTTTATAGAACTGCATGTCAAGTAATCTAGATGTATGACATCAGTTCTCTATTTTACAAAGCATTTCCATCACCTAGGTGATGAGTGACTATTTTTAGCAATGACTTAATGCTTTTATTCAGCCCGAGACTACAATTTGTCCCGGGCCTTCTCCTTCCTGCCCAGGTTCAGCTAAGATGGCGCCTGTAAAGTGCTCCTGCCAATAAACAAGTTGTTTTAAATGTTTGGACCGTTTAAGAGTGAGTTTTCTCAAAATTACATGCATTAATTCACTTGCGGCATATAAGCAGTTTGTCTGCGGCCGCCGAGAGCCTTTACCGAAAAAAGTACGCAGAGCCACGTCGCCAATTCCGAGACGTAGTGCGCGAATCGAAGTTCACGTAAGTCAGCCAGAAGCCGCTCGTCCCACATGCAGCTGGAATTCAGCGAGAACTCCCTACATCGTGTCGCAGCAGAGCACCATTCGGTGCACATTTGGTTTTCACCTTATTGCGGTATTTTTGATGTCCCGTGCGTACCAGTTGAGTAGAAATTCTGAAATTACTGCCAGGTACCAGGCAAGGCACGAGGAACACAGCCAGCCTATCGCCGGAGCTCTCAGATGCATATTTAGGGCCGACTTTTGGGTCGACGGGAATCGCGTATACTTTTGGCCGCAGCCGGGCCACCGAGTCCTACACCATCATATGATGGTGTAGGGTCTTTTAAGAAGGGTTATTTGGTAGGATATGCGATGCGCAAAATGGGTTACAGAGTTTGGGATCCCAATTCAAATGTGATCTACGAGTTAAATAAGGTGATTTGTAATGAGCGAGAATTATTTGGCAATACAAGGAAAACAAGTAACATTCAAACAGAGGGAAACCAAGAGGTTGAACCGTATCATGACCCAGGGGTTTCAAGTGACAGTGAGGATGATGATGTCACTCCCTCAGCACCCATTACCAAACAAGTGTCAGTTAAGACTGATGATGTGAATGGTCAGTCGACTTCGGCTATTACAATGAGACAAAAGTCCAGTTCTGTTTCGGGGCGTCCTCCTAAGGGGATATTGAGGACCCCAGTGATGAGTAAACCTGGTTGGGAACCTATCGAAGTAGAGAGGCAGTCGGGGACATCCAAAGGAAGGAAAGATATTTATTTTTATCCCCCTAATTCTAAATTGGCTCTAAGAAGTGTACCTGAAGTACAAAATTATTTTAAAAGTGTTTTGAAAGAAAGATATGACTCCCACTTATTTAATTGGAAACCTACACCTGGAGAGGGATCTAGTCTAGCTAAGTCAAGCGAGACACTTTTACAGTCTGAGCCAGGTGTCTCTGATGTTAAAGCTGAGCCGAAAGAATCGGTTGAGACATATTTGGTCCGTATGTATGATTGAGTTATTTGTTTTGGGAACTTTTATTATTTAAAGGGGGAATTATTGTCATGTGTGTTGGGTAAATACTAAAAGTTCATGGTATTGTTACCTATAAGTTAGAGGTTTTAGTCATGTATTATGTTTAACACATTTTTCAGTTTATAGGGGCGAATGTTGGTGTGTAAACTGGAAAATGTGGTTTTTGTGCAATTAAGTTCATTGTACAAATATTTATTTAGTTGTTTTATTTGTTAGAACATTGCATTCTGAGATCAGAGGTTTTTGGTTTATTGTCTGCAGCCTCTGGTTGTATTGTTATCTGTATTACCGGTTGGTAAATTTATTTTGTTTTCATAATGTTTATATTACCGATTGGTAAATTTATTTCATCCTCAGAATGCTGATTTTTATTTTATTAGACAGGTTAAGTGTGTGATTTTATTGTATTCATGTATTATTTATTATGAGGTGATTCATCCACACCATCTAGATGTAAGTGGATGAATATTGTGCCTGTTTGCTTGTGAAAAGCATTTTTGATGACAGATAAGGCATAACTGCACTTATGTTCTATTTTTGGCATACCTGTCATCAACTGATTAATTTGTTCTCTGGTTTGAGATTAATTTTTATACTCTCTTACACTTTCTTCCTGTATATTCATCTGTGCAAATGGCCGCCAAGTTCTGTGGCTCTTAAGAATAAATTTTCCATTGGATTTTATCATGCTTGTGTGAGTTTTGTCAAGTTTCCATAATAGCAGCAAGTGTGGACAATGAGTGTGTGATACAAGGCGAATTTAAGCCATTTTGCAGCAGGAATACATTTAAAATTTAGTGTAATGACATTATGGATATACTTCTAGTTTAATCTTTCATTATTCTATCTACCATAGGCCTTTCGACTGTTCACCAGTCTTCTTCAGTGGTTTATGATGATAATACTACATTTCTTCCTTTATATATTCTACACATTGTTGGGTGAAACGTCTCAAAAACGTTCCTCAAACACAACAATACCAAACATGTTTATACATGTTTTTACATCATTCTAGATAATTCCAGTATGAACCATTCATCTGATATTTTTCCTTCTAGTTGAGATGTGTCCTAAATTTAGTTTGTTATCTATTCTTTTTCCAATGATGTGCTTCTTTCTCCAATATTATTAGACCTTTCTTCTTCTTTCAAAATCAACTGGTTTTCATCTCTGGTCCTATTTTTTGCCAGAATAATATGGCGCTTATCTGTTTCATTTTGAATTCTTTGATTCTCTTCTTCTATAGTAGCATTTATAGTAGACATTATATTGTCTTTTTCATTATCCTTGGCAATGGCTACACTCATCCAAGCTAAGTCTTTGATTCCAACATTACTATTCATGAAGCAACCATTAATCATCATCTGCATAATGAAATGTTCTTCTAAAGATCTGCGTCTATTCCAGTTCTTTTCATTAACTATCATATGTGCTCCTTCCCAATCCATTTCATGAGTACCACAATTGTCTTTGATGTGGATATAAATAGCACTTTTTTCATTTTTTTTCTCTACTGCTTTATTATGTTCTATTATTCTAATTGCTAAAGCTCTACCTGTCTCTCCAATGTATGCTTTGTTACAATTTTTACATGGTATTTTATACACTCCTATTCCTGGCTCATTAGTATAGGAATTTATCTTTAGTCTGTTTTTTAAACTATTTCTGTTATGCACTGAAACTTTACCTTTAAATTTGAAAACTGATACAAATTCACCTGCACTATTGTTATTAGGTATACTTCCTAAATATTTCTTACTTGTATCTTTTAACACTGGATTTTTTCTTCTATCAATCCATTGGTAACCCCAACAATGTAAAACATTAAGAGGATAACCACTGTTAATAAAATATTTAGTCCATTCCTCTACACTTCATCAATAGTATTTGCACCACTATTAGCAAATTTGATGCAATCTAAACCTCCCCAAAAGATTCCTTTTTTAACATTATAATTTTGTGAAGATGACCAATGTACAACCCTTCCAGCACCAAATTGGTTAGGTAACCATTTTGTGACAATCTTATTTTTACCTAAGTCTACTTTTAACAATTTTGGTCAGTTGTATCTAAATACTTAACTTCACTTCCTGAACGTTCTAATTTGATCTTTAGAGTTCCTTCTTGATTCCAGTTAGTACCAAACTCATCAATTATTTGTTTGTTTCTTACCAAGGCCATGTCATCAACAAATCTTCCAAATAATTTGGGTTTTTTGACATATTTTAAGCACCTGGTC
>JH431456.1:4161-17707 GCA_000239455.1 Strigamia maritima
GGGAGTCTCATGAGAGGTATCAGTACCTTCGGTCTGATCTTCTCCCACTGCTCAAGAGGATACTCAGGAATATAGGGGGTCAGATGCTTTATATTGACAGAGTTCTCAATCTTACCATCGGAAACTCTTCTCAATTGATAAGCGTTGCCACCATATAATTTAATGATCTCCCACGGGCCATCGCGTTTTGCAGCGAATCCCGAGGTGATACCTTCTTCAGCATCTGACAATATGTGTGTCTGTTTCCACACAAGGTCCATAATTTGAAATTCACAAATATAGTATTTATTTTCGTGGATTCTTTTATGACGCTCATAATTGTCAGCTACTTCTTTGTACATATCTTGGTGGGCCCTTCTAAGAGTGTCCAACAATTTAGATACAAAACATTATGGGTTATTAGGGTCCAATCTGTTCCCATCATGTTTGACTATTCGCGGGTCGAATGGTAAAGGTACCGTCCGTCCTGTGTTTAGAAACAGAGGCGTATAACCCGTGGCTTCCGATTTTCTGGTGCGTTGCACATATGCAAACTCATTCAGAAAACGGGGTCATTGCGAATGAACATCGGTGTAAATAGCCAACATCATCTTGATGTCTCTATTGGCACGTTCTGTTTGATTGGCCTGTGGATGATAAGTACTGGTATGTTTAACAGTGATGTACCTTTTTGCACAAAACTGCTTGTTTATCGTACTTATAAATTGTGGCCCATTGTCGCTTATTATTTTGTCTGGGTGACGAAATCTGTAAGCGACCTCATTTACTTTGTCCACAATTTTGGTGCTTGTGGCCTTAGTCAGTGGGAAGAGTTTAATGAATTTGGTACACTGATCGATAATGACCATATCCTTTTGAATTGACTTCATGATGCTGGTTTTGGGCCCATTAAGTCTATACACATCACTTCCCATGGAGTAGTCATGTTATGTGGTGTGTAAGGACCTGCACACTTTTTATGTTGATTGGGTTTATATTGTTGACAATGACGACACGCTTTTACATAAATGCGGGTGTCCCTGTCCATACCTGGCCAATAGTACAACAATTTTGCTCTACCAAGAGTTTTACTTCTTCCTGCATGGCCACTTAAAGGATGTCCATGGCAGGTGAAAAGTGCTCTCTTGACCAGTGAGCGAGGAATAACTGCCTTGAATCCATTGCCGGAGTCATCTAGTTCTTCCTCAAAAGTTGGGTTGAAGAAGACTAACATCTTGGAACCGTCATTTTCGTCGGTGTCCAGTATGTAACCTCTCAACTCATTTTTCCAGTCTTTGTACTTATGTTGTTCATTTGGTTTATTCTTATGAACCTCATGAAGTGCCTGTTGACCTTTTTCATCTGTACTTAGATAGTCTCTTATCTTTTTACAGTATCTATCGACTTTCTGAGCTTGAATGATTTCTTCTCTAGTTGGAGGAATATCATTTAGGATCTCAGTTAGTGCACTGTGGAGTGTTACTGGCTCCACCTCACATCCCCCTTTTGCTCTGCAAATTCAGACTCTGGATTTTTAGAGCAAAACTCTACATCCACATTGCAGAAATATTGTGTACGACCAGCAATTTTCTGCACTGGGCTAGGGAGATTTCCTTCCCAATCCGGCCAAAACTGAGTTATCTCTTTTGGCTCGATATGGTCAGTTTCAGGTATGTCACATGTTTGTAGTAATGCATCAGCTACCTGATTTTGACTACCTTTTCTGTATATGATTTTTAAATGCTCCGCACTGGATTTTCACTGCCCAGCGTCCAAATCGACCAGAAGGTTCAGGAGTCGACATAAGCCATTTTAGGGCTTGGGCATCTGATTCTAGAATGAAAGTGGTATATTTGAGGTATGTCTAAATCTGTCGATTGCCCATACCACGGCTAAGCACTCTAATTCAGGTGTAGAGTATCTTTCTTCTGCACCTCTCAGAACTTTACTTGCAAAAGCAACAGGTCGGGGTTTTACTACCATTTTCTGTTGACTTTGACACCATACTTCCTCATCTTGACCGAGTACTGCCCCAAGTCCTACGTGGGATACATCTGTCAAAATGACAAAAGGTTTCTTGAGATCTGGCATGATGAGCACAGCTTTCTCGCAGAGTGGATTTTTAACATTGTTAAAAGCAATTTCTGCTTCTGCGTCCCATC
Organism: Strigamia maritima; assembly: GCA_000239455.1. Lineage (NCBI taxonomy): Eukaryota > Metazoa > Arthropoda > Chilopoda > Geophilomorpha > Linotaeniidae > Strigamia > Strigamia maritima. Next base: position 6,303 of record JH431456.1, read on the forward strand.
GGAAGTCTTTGACTAAACCACTCATTAATTTTGTGATTGGTTTCGACATTGTTGCATGATCAGAAATGAACTTCCTGAAAAAGTTGGTCATTCCATGAAAACGCTGGACTTCTTTAATACAGGTCGGTGTTGGGAACTTTTTGATTGCAGAAATCTTGTCTGGGTCACCTTTGAGATCCTCTGGGGTTATCATGTGACCAAGAAACTTGAGTTCTGTCCAACCAAGAATTATTCTGACGTGTTCCATATGCTCTTTGAATAAATAATAACATCATCCAAATACACAGCTGCAAAGTCTCCCAACTGACCTTCTAATACTTTTTCCATCAGCCTTTGGAATGTGTTGGGTGCATTGCACAAACCAAAGGGCATCCTAGTAAACTGGTATTTCCCTTTTGGTGTGTAAAATGCAGTTTTACTCTTATCCTCATCAGCCATTGCTACTTGATGGTAGCCTTTGACTAAATCGATACTGGTAAAGTATTTGGCTTTCTGGCACTGATGTAACAGAATGTCAATACTTGGCTTCTGAATGGCGTCGATTTCAGTAATGGCATTTAGCCACCTGTAATCGATACACAATCGATACGACCCATCTGGTTTTGCAACTATAACTGGGTGGCTGATGTATGGGCCTGTTGCTGGTTCGACCAGACCTAGTTCTTCTAGTTCTTCTACGAGCCTCAGCATTATAGTCTTTTTCTGCGGATTATGTTGCCTATAAGGGTTCTTCAAAATTTTAGCCCCTTCTATAAACTTAATCGCATGTGATGTCAGATTAGTACAGCCAGGCTTGTCGCTGAACACTGCTTTGCAAGCTGCTAGTACTTCTTTCAACATTAGTCGCTCTTCTGGTGTACAGTTACTACAAGCTATTAGTTTTTCATTCCAATATAATGAATCTAAGTTCAATTTTGTATTCATCAATAAAGAATTTACTTTAGGTTCAAGAGGTTGACTTCCACCAGTTGCATAAGGAATTATCAGGTCAGGCAAAAATTTGCACCTGAATTCCCTAGCATGTGCATCTAGTAATAGGCCAACTCTTCTCATGAAGTTATGACCAATTATCAAACCACAAACCTCAGCTGGCAATATGTAGAAAAACCATGGGGGTCATTTGCTCTTTACCCCATTGAATACATAGTCACCTGACCCAAAGGAGTATGAGTTGCGCCAACTGCATTGATTAACATATTCCTTGGTGGTTCTTGTATATATTCTGGTCGGCAACATGTTTCTGTTAGCAGATCCGCTCCAATAAAACATTGTGTTGCTCTAGAATCCATTAGAGCATTAAATTTCAGTCCTCCTATGATAACAGGCATACGAGGGCTGTCATTCGTATTTTCGAGACATTTCAGAAAAACATGGTTAATCCGAGATGTTCCTCGCTTTTTCTCTTTTTTATCCAAATTCGCATTCCGTTTTTTCTGCTCTTTAATTAGCTTGATAAAACTATTTGAATTGGATCGACCATTTGAAATAGATAAGTTCTTCAACTGAAGTTCCATCTGTTTCAAATTTTCATTCACTCAACCTGTGTTGCTAGATGCACAGGTAGAAATGGGTACCTCCATTACTGGGTTGGGAGGAAGCAAGTTTACTGGTCTTACTTCCTCCAAAACTAGTTTTTTGGGGTCGCTTCGAGTTTGGCAGCCTCGTCTTTTTTGATGGCTTCCCTAAACTCCAACCATTGCTTTTGCATGGTTTTGGCGACCGTAGCCGGTAAGTTTCCAACCTCTTTCTCCAATTTGTCCATTCTAGCGTTAATCTCGTCTTTAAAACTAGATTGGGCCTGTTTTGGAGCAAAAGCAACTTTTGGTTTTTTCGAGATGGGTTCTCCAGTGGCAGAGGGATATTTTTGCTTATATTCCTCTGTTTTCTGGAAGGAATAGCAATTCTTTTTAACATGTCCCGTCTTCTTACAGAAGTGGCATGTTACTGTTTCCTTGCTATTAATCTTTTTTACGAACTTCTCTGCTCTATGCTGTGCCATCTGGGCTATTTTTTCCCAGGTGTCAGCATGGTTGGTCTCTTCAGTGTCAGAGTCGGTTTCACTTGATTCTGCTTCTACTGATTCTACCACAGCCTTTAAAGTCGTCTTGGATCTTGGTTTCGTGGGGAATATCGTATTCTCTGTAGTAGAGGACTTAGTATCACCTTTGTCCGTTTTTCCAGCAGAGATGTGGATACCCGCGCAAAACAGATCTTTGTGGGTACAGATGTATTGGTGTAAACCCGATATACCTGTCTTAGTCAGTTGGTGGTTTTCCAGTCGCATCCTTCCAATGGAAGTTGCGCCCTGTCTGAACATCCAACCGTCCATTTGGTCATTGACCACCGTCTGCAGTGTCCAGGTTTGGTAAAACCTGACCACATATGAGAACAGTGATTCTTCACTTTCTTGCCGAGTTTCCTGCACTTGTTTGATCCGTTGTTCCTCTGGAACATCAAATCGATCAATGTACAGTTTTTTAAAAGTTGACCAGTTAGTGAATGTTGTGGCGATACCACAGTTTTGCGGGTCCAATTAAGTATTCCGATACTTTGCTCACCATTTTATCCAATGGAATCCCTTTAGCCTCAGATACATTCTCGACAATTTCAAGAAATCTCATACATTTCTCGCTGTTGCCATTGAATTCGGAAATATCAACACTTTTAAGTAAGATCCTGTCTCGTTGATTGTCGCGAGGTGGGTTTACTTTGAGCATTGTGTTCAGTGTCTTCCAATATTTTCTGATACTGATCTGGTGTCAGAGAAAAGTTGGAAGAGCTACCAGAAAAATTATGCTGCTCCCTCCTATTTGGGTGAGTATCATAATTTTTTTCCTTCGGTCTTGCACCTTGCTGGTTGGTTTGACCAGCCTGTGGTGGTTTCCAAAGGGGAGGGGGTCTGCTGAATCCCTTTGACAGCGGAGTAGTAAGTTCAGGTTGCTTATCTCTCTGCGGAGTCTGGAATCCAGCTTCCTCAAACACACCCATGTTTGGTTGAGGTGTTGGCACAGATCTGATCCTTGGCTAATCAACTCTTCGAGTGGCATTGATTGGCGTACTGCCATACACAATTTGTGAGTTTGGTCTCTCCATTGGGATCCAAATCTTCCTTTGTCCCTCTAAAGATATGTTTTTGGGAGGAGGCATAATTTTCTGCGCCATCTGTCCCAATTTTGTGTTGCTAGAAACTGTTATTGATGTAAGACCCATCGCTGTTCGAGCGTTTGGTGTCATCACCATAGTTTTCTGCTTCACAGAAGGGAACAACTGTCTTTGCACCATCTGTCCCGTGCTCTTTCTGGCTAATTCAATACTCGGGACTCTGTTCAGAGCTGTGTAGGTCAGGGCTGCACGAGCAGGTGAAGAGAGTGGGACATGCCTAAAAGCTAATGGAGGAAGCATTCTCTGCTTACCCGCTTTGCTTATTCCCGAGTCTGTACTTGATCCAGAGTTACCAACTTCTTGAAATTGCTTCAGGTGTTGCCTCATATTGTGAATTGAGGCAAATTCTGATACATTCAGTTGGAAGTGCGCACAGTAGTCAAAGTAGGCCTCTGACTTATATGCGGGATCTGACTCTGAGATGTGCAGGTCTACTTTTTTATTAAAGATGCCTTTGCACACTTGTCTCATGTTTTCTAAGTGAATCCTGGCTTCCTCTAGTGTAGAGAAATCACTAGGGTTTAGAAAGAAAAATTCTCTAAGCTCCGACAATTTCCTTTTGTTAACACTGTCATTGGATTCCATAACTGGTGTACCGTTGGCAGTATCTTCACCTTGACTTGTTTTGTCCTCTGATTGATTTGTTGCCGCCATTAAGGAAGATCTAGTTGTGTTGATATACAACTGTGCTTCTCTTAAAGTAGCAAAATCATTAGGAGATTCTTGGCACAAAAATCTATAAACTCTTTAATCTCCTGGTCACGGTTAACCACTGGTACAGTTATTGGCGTGGCCGAGATAATAGATGCTGATAGACGCTTCATATGTGCCTGGGCTTCTTCCAATGAACTGAATCTGGATTCATCCAAATAAAATTCATTGCAATAATTTGTCAAAGCCCTTTGTTCAGAAGATGTTGACTGTTCAACACTATTCTCTGTAGAATCTTGAAGACCAGTCATCTTAGCTTCTTCTTTTTGCTTTCCACGCAATGCACGCATGTAAGCCTGAGCATCAGCAAGGCACTCAAAACTTGCAGCGTTCAAATTATGCCAGCTGCAAAATCCCTCTAACTTTTCTTTATCAGAAAAGTTGATAGGAGGTTGCTCTTGCATTTCTATGTCTACAGTGGGTTCATTGTCAGAATGAATCTCTGTTTCTGAAGCAGACATGTCACTATCTGATTGTCCCATTTCTAATTATTTTTTAGTTTAATTAAAATATTAGCACTTTCTCTAAATTAAATCAGACTATTTGAACAATAACTGAAAATACACAAAGTAATATTAATAATATAACTCCACAAACAATACTTAACACTGCAGCACGTGGTTCGAATCGACACTTGGAAGAAAGAACAATTCCGTTGTCTGGTAGGCAATCTGGGTTGTGAATGACTGTATCTGCATTCACACCTGTCTTTTATGTTTTCACGTTTAAAATTTTGCCAGGTGCATATAATGGTCAGGGATTGGTTGTTACGTGATAATCCCAATCTCTGACCAATGTAGAGTAAGTACTATTTGGTGTATTTTTAGGCCTAGATTTCCAAGTGTGTATTTTGGAATTAAAAACCACGCTTTGGAATTCTAGATCAAAAATAATTCCTTTTCTTTGATTCTTTTATTTTACGTAATAAAATTTAAAGTAAAAAAAATTTATTTTCTTGTTCTTATTCTTGGTTCTTTTTGTGAGTGACCGATGTAAATTATGCATAATTATTGTGTCTTAAGCCTGATTGGTAAAAGTGTATCAATTACCAATTGGTATTCATTGCGTTGGCTGCACCTGTATGGTCATATCAAGTGCATAATAAGGATTTATTATGCTAGAAACCATGTATGGTGGGTGAATGGAGTGAATTGCGTGCGTATGCGGTTATATTTATGTGTTAGATTAATTATTGCCGTGTATGGGTGTTATATAATTTGTATTGACTGTTTGAGCAATGTCAATTATGCTTGTGTATCAATTTGGGTATTTATTTGTCATTGTTTGCAGTTACCTAAAGGTGACATGTGTGATAATCATGTGTTGTTATGATTATCACACCTTTTGTACTGATAATGAGTGTTTTGTGCCTTATTGCACATGTTTCCCAATTTTGTAGTGAGTTTATACCAAAATGTGACTGTATTTACCTTTTGTGTATGTCATCTGCAAAGATTTTGATGTAGCAGACGACATACAGTCAGAGTCTCATGTGATTGCCAACAGGTGGTGTTTTAATAGTGTTTTATCACCTTTTGTCAATCACTCGGTGGTCGGTCTTTCACCAAGTCAGGTGATGTGCACCACCTTTTAGGTGAGCCAAGATGGCTGTGTGCATGACAGCATGTCATGAGTTTGTTTCAACTTACTTTTATTGGAATAAATCTTCCGTAAGTTCTTTGTTTGCTTTTTAAACATTGTTTGGACTTGTTTATTGTGCTGAGCATCAAAAACAGCACTAGAAACTTCAATTTCCATCAAGAGTTAGGCAGCAAAGCAGCGGGACGAGGCGCATTTCATTACCTTTAAGCGAGTACGGACCTCGCGTATAAGTTCGGCCGTGTCCGGTGGCCCGCGTACGGGGAGAAAATTGGCATTTTCTATCGAAATTTCAAAAACGAGTTTTTGCAAGTTTCTTGTGTTTCGCTCGTATTTATGGGGTGCGAGCGATGTTTTGGACCCAGGAGCTCACACTTTTCTTAGGCAATGTCGTTCATGTCGGAAAACCGTATGACTGTCAATTGTTACATTGTCAGCCCTTTTCCGACTATTTGATCGATATTTCTGCTTACTTTCTTTGTTTTGTTTTTCTTTAAAACCTTTTACAATAGAATCTTTAAGCGGAACCAATTCATTTTATTCTTGTTTTAAGTCAATAACTGTAAAACCAGGTAAGTATAATCTTAAATTAGTCTTATTAAGTCGGTACTTGTACGAATGGTTGTGATTTTATACAGATTTTTAAACAACATGTGTTATTACAACACATGTTGATCTTATATTATGTTTCACCTATTTTATTCTTATTTTCAAACTGGATACTATTAATGTCAGGTAAGAATTTATTTTTAATCCAACATTTAACATTTTGAAATCAGTGGAATTTCGTATGGAATTCTATAGTTTTTAATGGCAACATGTGTTTTCTAAATACGTGGCACTATAATTCTATTTTTTCCATCTTTCTTTAGACTTAAATCTTTATTAGGAAAGTGTAAAACTTGCAATGTCAGATTGTAAGTATCTTTTCTTAATTCAAGATTCTTTTCCTAAATTTGGAATATTTCCTTTTCGAGGAGTGTAAAACTGTCAATTTTCAGATTGTCAGTATCTTCTCGATCTTAGGTGAATATTTCATTTGTCATACAACAACCTATCTTGCGCTTGAAAAGTGTAAAACTTACAATTTTCAGATTGCCAGTATCTTTTCATCATGCCAAGTTTTGTTGTTGTCCCTTTTAATTTACATCTTTGAATTTATTTTTTGAAAATATAGTCATTACAACTGGGTCTTTTCATGTTTAATGTGTTTTGTTCGCAAAATGAGGGTGTTGTAGTTACTTTATTAAAATAATGTTGTCTAACACCTTTTATTTTAGCGACTATTAAACACAACATGATTTAAATCCTTTTATTTTTTGGGGTATTTGTTGAGTTAAATATGAATTAACTCAACAATTTTGCCGCAAAATCTGATTTAAATAATGTATTTTTAATTTATTTTGCAGAATACATTTATTTTAAGTAAACTTATATCTACTAAAATAATAAAAAATACTACAAATGACTTCTTAATATATAGCCAAACTTAATATATAAAAATATTTTTTCAAATTTATTTAATTTTATTTATTAAAGTCTCTAAAAAGAGACAACTTCCGTACTAAAATTTTTTAAACAAAATAAAACAAAATTTAAACTAATTCGAACTATCTACCAAATGGTTTGGGCTAGTTTGGAATAGTTCCATCAGGAGATTTTGGTAGAAAGGGAAGTGGGGTAAGAATCTTGGATTCCTTCTTCTTCTGCTTTTCCTTCTGCTTTTCCTTCTTCTCCTTCTTCTCCTTAGGAGTGGAGGATTTTTTAGGTTTAATCCCATACTTGGCTGCATACATTGCCAAGGTGGATTTCCTCTCCTCTGACTTAGCAAGTGCGACTGGGCTTTTGTGTTCAATCTGGGGTTGGGCTGAGATTTTCAGGGCCTCCAGTTGGACAACTGCTTGTCCAGTCAGCTGCTCATTCGAGGAAATCTTTACTTCCTCGTTTGAGCCACTAGCTAAGTTGGGGTTTGGGGCCTTTCCAGTGGTGATAGGGAATTCTGGTTCCTCTAATTCCATGGGAGATGGGTCCTCCAATACCTTAGTTACTTCTTCTTTTCCCTTTCGGGCTTTAAGAGATAATTGCTTCTCATGCATGGCCACCCATTTTTCCATTTCTGGAAATAGGTGTGGACAATGTTCACGGTGCAATTTTTGGGGATCTGCAATAAGGGCTTCTCCTCTCCTGTTGAATTTGATTCGACAGCGAGGACACGTCGCCCAATTGCGACCTTCAATGGGGAATGCGCTACGTGTAACATAGCAATTCAATTTCTTATCCCACGGTTCCCCTACTGGACGCACTCGCGTGCCGTTGCAGTTAGGGCAGGTGAAGAGATTCGACTCTGCCTTAAATCCCATACACCACCCGCTTCCTCCACACATCGGACAATTCACTTGTGTGTTGGTCAAGACTGGGGGTGCATTTGTATCTGCCAAAATCTTCGCCCGAATTTCTTCGCGCTCTTTATTGGCTTTGACGCAGGCATCATACTTTTCCTTATTTTTGGCCTTAACCTCTGCCAAGGCGATCTGGGCAGGGGTTTTGGCGGGTGAGGGAGGTTGAGCGTAAGGGACTGCCTCATCGCGACGTTTCTGTCTCGCCAAGCCACCCTGCTTTGTCAACTTTCCCGTATGATTTACGTTGCCCGCCGACCAAGAGTCGTCGCACGCCGCAATCCACCCATCAGCACGGGCTCGTTTCAGCCAGTTGCTGTAACGACTGGACTTCATCAATCCAGGGTCTGCCAAGCATGCTTTTTTCACTAATTTGACCTGTTCCGCCGACAAAGGTCCGTACCAGTTGATATTGTCACGGTTGCGGCGTGGGTGACGCGCAACCTCGGCAATATTGGCCAGTTGAGGCATCTGTTGTGGTGCCGTGCTTGTTGAAGCGCCAGCGTGCCTAGCAATTAATTGCTGAATTTGCTCGGCAGTCAACATGATATTCAGTTTTTCGTCATTCTCGCTCGAATTTGTTGGTTTTTATCCATCTCTCGAAATTTGGTTTTAATCTTTTCAATAAAAGTTAATAAAATTCGAAATTCAATTAGATTCCTAAGATCTGCTATTTCAAGTCGCTGCTGTAACATAGCTTCGTATGTTGTCGCCAGGTGGCGCTGCGCTACAATAAAGTACTGCTCTGTTGTTAGTTGAGCACGTTGCTCTCATTATGTAACTGCGTGCGTCGTGTCCTTTCTTAAACACGTTACATGGTGTTAGAAGTTGATGAACTTCATTTTCCACATCAATAACAACTCGAACAACGAGGTTAGTTGAGAAAAACTGATAAAAATGGCGAACCAAGCACTTGCTGGACTCAGACCACCAAAGCCACTTGTGATTTCATCAGACAAAATGGCGACCTCATGGAAATTATGGCGTCAACAGTTTGAATGGTATGCTGTAGCTGTGAAATTAAGTGACCAGACTCCTGAAGTGCAAGCAGCAACATTTATGAGCAGCATTGGGTTGGATGCAGCACACATCTACAATACATTTGGATTGACTGATGCAGAAAAGAAAGATGTGACGGTACTCAAAAACAAATTTGAACAATTATTTGCTCCAACACCGAATGAATCATTTGTGCGCTATCAATTTTTCAAGCTAGTCCAGAAGGAAGACCAGCCATTTGACGAATTTTTGACTGCTCCTCGGACAGCGATGCGTGACTGTGAGTTTTGCTAATCTTGCTGATGGATTATTGCGAGATAAAATTGTTTTTGGTGTGAACAACGAAACCCTGCGTTAAAGGCTGTTAGAAGAGCAAGCCTTAACATTACAAAAGCAATACAAATGGCAAGAGCAGCAGAAGGTGCCCTGAAACAAATAAAAACTCTACAAAATAAAAGATGAACCAGCATCCATTGCAGCATTTAATATTAAGAGAGACAAACAGGCAAATGATGAACGTGGAAATAAGCGAGGATGTAACAGATGCAACCGTGAGCATGAGAGAGGAAAATGTCCAGCGTTCAATCAGACATGCAATAAATGCAAAGCAAAAGGACATTTTGCCATTATGTGCCGTGGAAAGCGATCAAACCAACGTGGAAAACATTCTGACTATCAACAATTGCCTGGTAAAAAGGATAATGCCAAGGACAAAAGTAAGTACACCTGGTGGACAATTATGAAAGTGAGAATTACAATTGTGCCTCATTATACGTTGGGCTTGTGTCATTAGTTACAAATGACAATGAAAGTAGCAGCGATTGGACTGAGACGCTGGTACTCAACGGACAAAGTCGAGTGAACATGAAGCTCGACACTGGCGCACAATGTAATGTGCTGCCGGTAACAATGCTGAAAGGCCTTGGTGTGCCTTACAGGCAGTCACAGACCAAGCGCTTAGTGTCTTATTTTGGTAATGCCATGCCTGTTTTAGGGGAAGTAGAATTAAAATGTGAATTGAAAACTATGCAAGCTCCAATTATATTAAGGTAGTGGATTACAAAGTACAACCTGTTTTGGGTAAGCAGACTTGCCAGAAGTTAGGACTGGTTAAGCGAGTGCAATCACTTGAAACGTCATTGACAGATGACGAGATAAAAGCTAAGATTTTCTCTGGTTTGGGATGTGCTAAAAACTTTGTATATTACATTGATATTGATGAAACAGCTGAATTCAAAATTCATCCACCTCGTCGCATCCCTCACACAATCAAGGATCAGGTGAAGGCAGAGTTGGATAAAATGGTAGAAATGGATGTTATTTCACCAATCTCTGAGCCAACGCCAGCCGTGAGTCCATTGGTTCTCGTTAAACAAAAAGGGAAAATCAGACCGTGCATTGATCCGACCGAAATCAACCAACATGTAAAAAGACGTCATTTTTCCATTAAAGACATTTGATGACATTGCATCGAAGATACATGGAGCCAAATACTTTGCAAAATTGGTATTTGGAGAAGGGATTTTGGCAAGCTCCGGTGACTGAGCGGACGTCTCGATTTTTGGTTGTCAACACACCCTGGGGACGGTACAAATTTAAACGAGTGCCGTTCGGGTTAGCTTCTGCGCCAGAAGTGTTTCAACAGATGATGACCGAGGTATTGGAAGGTCTGGATAATGTAGAAGTTGCAATTGACGATATCATTTTGTATGCAAAGTCGGTAGAAGAATTACACGACACCTGAATGCAACGCTTCGTCGGCTTTTCGAGAATGGATTGCGCCTTAATAAGAATAAGTGTATTTTTGAAGCTACTTCAATCAAGTTCTTGGGACACATTTTGACGCGTGACGGAATAAAGCCAGATCCCGAGAAAGTAATGGCAATCGATTTGTTAAAATCGCCGACAAATAAGGAAGAACTCAGACGGTTTCTAGGTATGACTGTTTATCTCATGCATTTCCTGCCAACATATTCGGGAATGACAGAACCGATTCGTCGCTTGCTGAAGGATAATGTTTCGTGGGAATGGACATCTGAACAAGAAGAAGCCATTCAAAAGATTAAAACAGCGCTAAAGCAAGAGCCAGTCTTGGCATATTACGATGTCAACAAAGATGTGACACTTCAGTCGATGCCAGCTCACACTCAGTAGGAGCGGCACAATTCAAGATGGAAAGCCAGTCAGTTATGCAACACAAACGTTGACCCGTGTCAACAGCGCTATCCTCAGATAGAGAAAGAAGCATTTGCAATTCGATTTGGTTGTCGCAAGTTTCATGACTACATTTATGGCAAACGGTTACGGGTTGAGACAGATCATAAACCCTTGGAATCAATTGCCAAGAAAACCATTGATAAGGCACCAGCACGATTACAGCGGATTTTCTTTGATATTTCTCAATATTCACCTGAAATTATCTATAAGAAAGGAACAGAAATACCGGTTGCTGATACACTAAGCTGAGATTGTTTACCAATTCCTTCAACCGATGATCCTGATGAGCTGCAAGTTCATATTGTAATGCCAATGTCGAAG
>AFFK01019061.1:0-13867 GCA_000239455.1 Strigamia maritima
GTTTTTGCCCCAGTCAACAAATCATCCATATATCGTCGTAATATTCCGCGCGGAAGATGGCCGAATGCCATTTCCATCATTCGATTGAACACAAATGGCGCGTTCACAAGCCCGAATGGCATGCGCGTGAACTGCCATTTATTCGACATTGTCGAAAACGCAGTTTTTTCTTGCGCTTCGGCAGTTAGTTCAACCTGATAATAACCCGCTGCTAAGTCAAATACAGAGAAAATCGTCCACTCGTGTGTCCCATCGAATATTTCCTCCATTCGAGGACACGGGAAATGTTCCTTAATTGTTACTTCGTTCAAAAATCTAAAGTCGATACATATTCGGATTTCCCCGTTTCGTTTTCTTACTACTACAATCGGGCTATTAAATGAACTACTAGATTTTTTAATAAAACCTGCCTCTTCTAATTCCCTAATCATTGTGTCTATTTCTTTCTGCTGCGCCGCCGAATATGGATACCGACGTAAATTAATAATTTTTGATGACGCTAATTCGATCTCCATTTCTAAGTTTTCAAATTTTCCTACTTCTAATAAATTTGTTGCAAAGCAATCTCTAAATTCATTAATTAATTCTACTAATTTACGCGCATTTTCCGAAGATACCCCTTCCCCTACACTAATATCTTTTAACAAAATTTCTGACCTGCCCTCCGCTGCAATTTTTCTAACTTCGCTGCATTGCAGTGATGGCGCGTCGAAAAGCTCTACGACTCGTCCGATTTTTCGTCCTTTGTTGATTTGTACTGCCGCTGCTCCCTGATTTACCACAGGTACTCGTATACAACCGTTTTCCACGCTCGTAATTCCCTCCATTACTTCTAACCCGTCGATTTGCGATAATTCTTGTTGTAAATATACGATTCCGTTGTCGAATTTTTCCACTTTCATTTCGATGAAATTAATCGAATGCGCTTCCACAACGGTTTTCTCGTCGGCTACTAATTTTCTCGGCTTAGTTTCGCGAATTTTCGACTCGATTGTTTGCAAATTTTCCCCGATTTTTACTGATTCATGAAACGAAATTCTCCCGCCGTCAACTTTCATCGATACATTCTCTCGCTCCAACAATGGCTGTCCTATCCACACGTCAGTCACCATCACTTCGTCGTTTACTACATGGAAGGGAACCTGGTCAATTTTCAGCCCATCTACTTGTACGTCGTATCGTGTTCGGCCAAAATATGTCTGCTCTTCTTGATTCACACCGTAATTAAAACCTCGAATTTTGTATGCGAATTTTGGCTCGTCAATTCCCACACGATTCGCAAAAGTCTTTCCCACTAAGCACAAATCACTTTGCGTATCAACACCTGCTACACAATTTTCGCCCGCCGCGACCATTTTTGACGAAAATTTTGGCACCATAGCCACGACTCGTTTTACGTTTTGCGGCTTCCCCTTCCTTGCTCGTTTGGGCTCTTTGCAGTGAAAAGAAATGTGCCCGATCCCGTCGCAGTTGTAGCACTTTGATTTCGCGCATTTCGCTGCTGTGTGCCCCATTTCTTGGCACGTGGTGCACTTCGCTTTTGGGCATGCACCTCCCACGTGTCCTGGTTCTCTGCAAATTTTGCATTTCGACTCGTTTGTACACTCGGAAGACACGTGTCCCTCCTCCAAACACTTAAAGCACTCAACGGTTTTCTTTGCGAAAATTTTCTCCTTCGTCGGACCCGTCGTTGTTGCTGCTATTTTCGGCTTCGTCTCTGGTTTCTGCTTGACGAATTTCGCTTCCATCTTCTTCACGTCGGCGATCAAATCGCCAATGGTGTCGTATTTCACCAAAAATCGGGCCCCATTATTGATTGATTGATTAGTCCGTCAATTAAACATTCGCTTGCTTCGACGAGGTCCATACCGAATTTTTCGCAGAGCGCCCATTTTTTTAATAAATAAGCTTCTGTTGTTTCGTCAAATTTTTGCGGCGCGCTCAATAAAGTTTGTTTTTCTGCTAGCGTCAATCTCTGGTTTGGAAAGTCTCGTTTTAACCGCGTCGACCAATCGTCCCAGTTCCTATGATTTTCGCCGATGTTTTCTTGCCAAACCCGTGCCGTCCCCGTCAAAGCTGCCGCTGCATTTGCAATTTTTGTCGTTTGCGTCCAATTGTAATCCTTTGCGTAATCGTCTACGATTTTCATCCATTCGGATGCTGTTCGGATCTGTCCCTTCTCGCCCGAAAATTTTGGCAATTTTGGCGTATTTTTCGTTTCTCGGTTCAAATCGCTCCTTCCTTTTTCCGTAAGCGCCATTAAGTCGATAAATCTTGCAAGCGCTTCGTCCGCTGACGATGACTTTTCGGCGCTGTTTAATTTCCCGCAATTCCTTTCCTTAAACTTCCGAGATTTATTTCATCTTCTCCTCCCTCTTCGTCGATTTCTTCTAGGTCGTTTAGTTCGTCATCGGGAAGGGTTTTTTCTTTCAATTCGGAGTAAATCTCGTACGCTATCAGTTTCTTCTTCTTTCCGTTTGTCGATACTTTTACTGCTTTCGCAACCGTCCTGAGATCTGGAAGTTTCAGTGATTCCAGGTTGACTATCGTCGGCAAAATTTCATTCTCGATCATCCCCATAATCGTTGTTGCGTCCATCTTATTCTTTTTGGCTCTGTTTGATTTTTCTACTTTCGATCAAAGTTTTGCCCTCTTCTATTTCTGGACGGTCTCTACGACTTTCTGAGGTGATTAAAAAAAAATTTTTCCGTATATTTTCTACTGCTTCTTGTCGCAATTCGCGCTGTTCATCCCACTTCTGATGTAAACTAAATCTTTCGCTACTTTCGAAACCAAGTCAAGATTTAAAACTTAGAGTGATTTTTATTTGCTAAGACTGAGATTATATACATTTAGAAAATAAAAGTAGATAAGATAAGGTTACTGCTTCTTGATTCGCTAATTGAGTGGTCACGTATACGTGACCACGATCGCTACGCCCCCTATCGTGTCCTTCTTCCCAAAAATTCCACAAAATAGAATTTTATTGTTCCAGCATACAAGTTTTAAAGGACAGTGGGATATCACACCCCCTATGCTTTTTCTGGGTAGGCAGTTAACGACGTACCCGGACCGCATTTGACCGAGTTGGATCCAGTATAGTGAAAACGAGCAAACACCAAGTAGAGAATTCAAAATTGGAACTCAAATTTAGTTTGAAATCCTTTCAAAAACCAAGCTTGAATGGAAAGCAGGTGTAATAATGGAACGGCAAGGAGCTATGGTCTACGTGATAGAAAATGTGGCAACTGGACAACATCATGTACGACATTTCAATTGCCTAAGAAAACAGTTTGAGTCCAAACAACCAGAGATTAGACAACAAAAAGATGTTCAAGTGCCGAGGAAAGAAGAAATTCTGGAGATAGAAAAGGTACCCGAAGTTTAAAGTAAACTAAGATTGATGCTACGGAATGTAATGCCTAGACGGTCTACAAAACAGATCCAGCGAATTCCGGAATTACAAGAAAGTTAGCTCAGACTCAGATGATAGTCAAGAGTCAGAACAGGAATTCACTACGCCGGAGAAAGAGTTGATGTGGCTAGACAGCGCCAATGTAGAAAAAGAAACCGACTTGGAAAAAGGACAAGAGCAAACTGATAAAGTAACAGAAATGCCGGTAAAAGAAACACAGTTGACAGCCCAGCTGGCGGAAGAGGTTTCTAAAAACAATGCAAAACCAGGAACGAGGAAATCAAAAAAAAGAAATTATGGAGAGCAGAACCGTCACAACCGGATACGAGAGACCCAACAGTGATATGGGCACAACAAGAGCGAGAGCAAAGACTATTACAGAGGTTGGCACAAAAAAGTAAAGAGAAAAATACAAGAGGTGGACCAGATCAGCAATAAGAGTAAATAACTGGTTGTGTTAGAAAAGGCTAAAATTAAAAGTAAAATTGATGTTTAAAAACAATTAAGATAAAATACAGGTTTGTAAATAAGAGAAAAATTTATTGTGCAGAATAAGAAAATGGGGTAGGAAATTGAGATGATTGTAAAATGTTAAAATTAGGTCAATTGTTGAAATTTAAAGTAAAATTATTGTGTAAAATAAGAAAATTACAGAAGTAATTTTGGAGGAATAATATTGTATTAATAGTGTAACGTGATAATAATGCTAGCATGTATAATAATGAGTTTGTTGCCATAGAGTTTTATGTATACAAGAGAACAGAACAGCTGATATAAATAAACGATGAACATGTATGAGTAAAAGTCCTGATGGGCCTATACAGAAATTCATGAGTTATTGGATGTGTTACACGAGAAGAAACACTTCACTATGTTTACAAAATTTTGTAAAACATTTAACAACAAAAAATACCGTATATACTCACATATAAGTCGAGGATTTTTGGACCAAATCATTTATTTTATTTTTTTAGTTTTTTTTATTTTTTTATTTATTTTATTTGGTTCGATTTATATGCAAATCAATAGTCGTTTTAAGTTTTAAAAAAATAAAATAATAAAAAATAAAATTTAGAGAGTCAAATTCAATGGTTTTTGACCCATTTTAAGTCAGGGTCAACTTATACGCAGGTCGACTTATACGCGAGTACATACGGTATATAACAAATATGTGCAAAAGCAAAAGTTTAGAAATTATCTTTTCACAGAAAAAAAGTTTAGAAAAATTATCTTTTCACAGAAAAAAGTTTAGAAATTATCTTTTCACAGAAAAAAGTTTAGAAATCATCTCTTAACAGAGCAAAATTTTAAAAATTAGTATTGCATTAAATATTTTTTATAATATTCCACTTTATCATAGAGTCAAATCAGAGCTGAGATTTTAGTATTTATACTTATACTCAACTGGAGAAGACCCAAACTTTTTCATCAATAATGCATTTTCACATCATGAAGAAAACTGAAAATTATACTGCATGTTGCAAACAGTCTGGATGATTAGTCTCATCTTTTTTTGCTATATCTTTGTCATAACACCAATATGATGTGGAGATGAATGACTGGTGAAAGTTTGGGTATTCTCCACATTATTGATGGTACAGACTTACAAACAATGATAAACTAAGGAAAGTGAGGCTAATCGGCTGTTGGGAATGTACTGTTTAATTTTGAGATGCATTGCTGTAAATTTTTGAGTTATTGCTAGAGTACAACTATCAAAATTTCATGCAGCAGTCACTTATCTAACTATATAGAGAGTGGCCCAAAAAAAGTGAGACTATCTCTTAAAATGAAATATAATTAATTTAATTTTTTAAATGTATCCATAATAGCTTAAATAGTTTATTGATCTACTTATTTATCTATTTATCTATGACATCATTATTACCACAATTTCCAGTTGCCATCTTTGATTTTTAATTTGTCTTAATTTTAATTTAAAGCTAGTGTCAGCAGTTATTAAAACATTGACAACGACAGTACAACAACGTAAATTCAGAAGTGGTCATCCAAAGTTTGCTAAAACAAAACCTAGCTCTGTTCCAAACTTTGTTTGGAAACTCACTTATCATTTTCATTCTTTTTCAATTTGCAAATTTTTAATCAGAATATGGTCTTCTGCTGTGATTTTTGTCATTTTCAACACACAAAGTTGACAATTATCAAATTAAAAATAAAAGGTGGCGACTGGAAATTATTGTAATAATGATGTCACATAGCTAAATAGGTAAGTAAGTAGATCAATAATCTATTTAAGCTATTACGTATACAGTTTAAAAAAAAGTTAAACTTGGAATTTTTGGTTTTATTTAATTTTTGCATAAAGAGATTTGCATAAATTTGCATATAAGACTTAATCACGTTTTTTTGTTGTGCGAATCAGCTTGAAGAAGGTTTGAATCATGCGTCATAAAACATATATTATTTAAAAGGTGATATATTCATTATTGTTTATTTAAAACTGGATCGAGTCAGACGAGAACTATATAAAATATTTTTCAATTTCGATAGGAAAATAATAAAAAATAAAAGAGATAAATACAAAAGATATTGTATTTTGATTGTATATTGAATTACGATTTTAGGATAAGATAATTTGCAGAAATTGGATATTAATTATTTATTCAGGTTATATTTAAAATATTAGGATTGAAGTATTTGAATATCACAATTGAGTTCGCTTGCTATTATAATATTTGTGTATTAATTTGAATTTTGCTTTAAAAAGTAGTAGAGTATTATTTATTTTCAAACTTATATGTTTAATATATACTTTGTTTCAGGATCTTTAAATACAAATTGTTATTTATTGCTAGTATATTTTGGGAGAAAAAACGAAAATATTTCTACGATTGGTGAATATAGTATAATTCGATATTTCCTATTGCCTTTATACTGGGATTTTCAACCCACACTCCCACTGAAATTCATATACGAAAAGAATTACGAGATTCTGTACGATTATTAACAGATCGAATACAGAGAGATAATTAATCCAGAATAAAACAAACTCCATCGATAGTTGCTCAACATTCGGGCATCATTAGTAAAGCAAGACAAAACAGACACACCATTCGAAGAATTTGATGGTTTCGTCGATTTTCGACGTGGGTCTCGATACGGGGCAAGCGGGGGCATCGGAAGTGAAGCAAGCATGTGACCACGTGCTTCAGGTGCTTATGACTCGGCCAGAATTTTGCGGATCTTCTTTGCACGGCAATCGCGATTGTTGTGATAAATCTCGTCGATTCTCTTTAACGTTTTCCTGGGTTCGCTTGCGCTTGCTCCAAAAACTCTATAGTGCCTAGTCAGAGGCAACAATCGATTCACTTTGCCGTCTCCGAGGCTATTCGCACATGTCGACCGGAATCCGGTGTGAACATTCACACCTTGCCCCAAACCACCACACACAGGGCAGTCAACTAAGTTTGCTTCACTGTCAGCCATAACTAGTTGGTTGATGTTTGGAAGTTTCTTGGGGTTTCAAGAGGTCTGGATAGTAGTGATTGCACTGAACTATCAGATGATAATGATTTGTGAATTCATCACAGCTTGATTATATAAACGTTTTTGAAAGTCACGTATTCGTACGTTGTACGTCGTACGTTCTGATCCGGATCCTTTCATTTGATTGGATCCTGTAAATAGTCGATTTGTACTTTACATCGGTACGACGTCTTTTGCACAATGTTTTGACTGAATTAATATTTTTGTATTTTGCAGCCTGATGGATTCCACAACATTTTGATATATTTATCGCTTTAATAATAAAATTTGTATTTTTTTTGTTGTAATAAAATTTATACTATGTTTATTTTCCAAATTTTCTTCTTTTTTATTAAAGGTTTGTGACGATCTGACTTTTTCCTAAAGTGCTATTTACACTTTACGATGGGGTCAAGACAGTAAAACTTGTGAAAACACGTGGATTTTCTTTTGCTAAGAAAACCTCCACTTATCCCAAGGATAAGAACCAGCCAAAATACATATAAACACACTTGCAAACAATTGCAAACAACTGAATTGGAAAGAGTAAAGTAAATAAACATGAAAACAAGGAATTTCATCAAATCATAACATTTATTCCGGATCATTGCAAATTACAATGATCCGAGGTCGATTAGCATAAAATCTATTAATAACAGAGGCAATAAAATACTTTAACAAATATATCGAGACTATCAATTAATCTAATTTTAACCAGGAAACTGGCAAAACATTATCGAAACTTTAACTATCGTACAGAGGTTTGATAAACTAATAATAATACACTTATAATAATATTACGAATCTTCTGTTGTTTCCTGGTGCTAGTTTGGTTCCTAATCGGGGTAATGCACTATCGAATCCTGCGAATATTGGCGTTCATCGGTCGGATGATCGTCACAAATTAGCGATACCATGTGGTATCGACTTACACCTGTATTTCGAGCGTTGCGGTGAAAACTCACTCTTCTATTCCAATTATTACATTCGCATGAATATAATAATTGTAAGCATTCAAATAAATGTACAACTATCGATAAGAAAAACTAAAGATAAAGTATAAATTAGCGGGAAGAAGTCGGTTATAGAATTCAAAAGGAATTCCTCGGCCGTCATGATTGAGTCGGGCGCGCCACATCAAACCGAATGCGTTGTTCTCAAACGGTGCCGAAGCACGTGACAGTTAGCGCCCACTCCTGATACAGGTAGCGGTTGCTGCTCGGTCCGAGCGGACTCGATACAATCAAGTTTTGTCCATAAGACTGGCCTACATGCAAAAAGCACAAGTATATTCTCGGTACATTTACCTTCGGGTTTTTCAGGCCCGGCAACTACGGTCTTTAGGGCATTATACCTACTTTAATTTGGTGTTGACAGCCTGCCGGTTCGTATTTAAAGCAAAAGGTGATAAAAATGACTCTGAATGGTTACAGGTACAAGTTACACATAGACAATCATATAGATTCAACATTAATTCAGTACAGAGGCCCAGAATCAGCTCTTGCAGGAGCTTATATACTATGAAACCATGGGGTTTCTTGAATTGCCCCAATCAGGGAGCCAGAATACTGATAAGCAGATTAACTGATTTGCATATCAGTGAGTCATAATGAGTTGATCCAATCAAATCAACTCCTTGATCAAAGTTATGTGAACCCCATAGAATATCTAAAATATTCAAAAAGCACATGGTAATATTTAGAGTTAACTTTATTTATATTTATATTTTAAAGTATTCTCATCCCTAAATAGTCTTAATTTATTTAAATAAACATTTCACAACAACATTTATTATTGTTTGAGTTATCGTAACTTTTTCTTCAACAATGAACACACCTATTCATTGTATAATTCTCTCTTATATTTATCAAAATATAGAGAGAATATTTACTTAAATATTTTATCATTCAATAAACATTTTATTTTCATAAAACTTGAATTTTTCTTATTTTGAATCTGGCGCGATTTTACCAAATCACGCCCTCTGGTGGCAACTTTATAAGTTACTACGGTATTGAACCGTCACACATCACCCCGTGGAGAAGTGAGTGCGTCCCGCTTCACAAACCTAACGCGACTATTTGTCGGTTTCGTGAAATTTATGCGAATTTCACAATCTAGTAAGTTTTAATCAAACTTATATTCGTTTCGGTAGTATCTTTATACTTTGGTTAATATCTACTAAGTTTTTATTCACTTAAAATACTTTAAAATGAATTTCTTAACTTTCTTTTTTTATTGTTTAATAAACCTCTAAGTTTTTATGTAAAAATCTGTTCGACGGAATGTATTTTTATTTCATAAGGAATACACATGATTATCTAAGCGAAAAAGTGAGTAAAATTATTTTTAATTTTTCAAACTGATACATATTTATCTAAATAACTTTTCTTTATTTTGAAAAACAAATTTTTTGTCTGGTTTCTAATTAGAAAACCTTTTTTACTTCTTCTTCTTGTTCTTCTTTGAAGAGCGAGGAGTGACTGAAGAGGCAGTTGCTTCTTCTTTCTCCTTAGGTTGTGGCGCCGATGAAGGTCCTGGTTCGTCAAGCGACATGAGAGCTTCGGCTGAAGCTGTTTCTTCTTTTTCAACCTTCTGTGCCCACGACTGTTGTTCTCCAACTGGAGGGGTGGGGGCCCGACTAACGGCTTTCTTCGTGGCGAAACTGACGGTGGACTCTGCATCTGAGTCGAGGGGGGGGGTCGAAGTTTGCCACTTGTTTCGCTAACTCTTCGGTTGGAGAGTCCTCTGTGGTTAATACTTCCTTATCGTACGTAACTACAGGCATTCGCATGTATAGGCTGGTTAAAGTCGGTAGTTTGGCGTACCAGCGCTCGTCAATGTCTTTATCGGGCGTCGTTCCGACCTGTTCCAACAAAATTTTCCAAATCCGGCTAGATTCGGCAAATTTTCTTCCCGGCTTCTTATCAATAATAATCTTCATTATTGATAAGAAGTCGGGAAGAAAATTTGCCGAATAATCTTCATTATTGATGTTGCAGTGACATACTGCCCCCAAGGAGTGTATCCTCGTTGGATACACCAAGTGATTCGTTCCGCCAACGCGATGATAGCTGGTACGTAGTGGTTGACCTCCAGTTGAATGGTCTCTTCCGGCAAAAATCCTTGTGGCGGCTCGTATGGTATCACCACGATAATTTCGGTAGGAGGAGTGTCCTCGACTTCGAGTTTCTTCTCCTTTTCCTTTGATGCTTCTTTTGAGGTTCCGGATGGAGCCTCACTGGTTTGGGTGTCCCGATCGGCTCGCGAAATCTCGAGCGGCAACCAACTCTGCGGCGGGATCACCTTCAATCCATTGGGGGTTAATCGAGGAGTCAACATTCGCGGATCCACATGGATCGCTTCACCTCGAGATGAATGCATAACCTTGCATGAGGGGCACGTTGCCCAAATCCATTTTTCACCGCGCTTCACTCCTTTAACCAAAAGAGGCACTATGTCCGAATTCCACGGTGCAGATCGGTTCCGAATCTTGGTCCCTTTGCAGTTGGGACACTGCAGCGCATCAAAGGCCAGTCCACAGCCAATGCACCAACCGGTGGCTCCGCAAAACTGACACGGAATTTGTGTCACAGGATTTAAATTTAAATTCTCATGCGGAATTCCTGTGTTGATTTCTCGCTCGCATTTCTCTCGTCTCTCCTTTAACGCCTGCTTAACTTTGTTCGCCTTCTCGATTTCGGTACGGCGAGTATCAGGATAACTGTGTTGCTGTCGAGGGGTGGCTGCGGCTGCAGCATAACTCGACTTGGACGATGAATCCTCTTTCTTCGTCGCAACGAATTTCTTATCGTGGGAGGGATGATACCCTGCTGGTGGTGGAGCATTTGCTTCATTTGGGCGATTAACATCCCAGTCTTTCGGTAACAGGTAATCGCGCACCGACGGAGTATAGTCTTTGGCTCGGGTGATGAGCCGTCTGGCCTCCCCTTTTGAACCAATCGCGATAAATCGTGGTCCTCAATATTGATGGATCCTTCTGCACGTATACGTTCATTAGTGCGATTTGTAATGAATTCTTCCGTCCATTCCAATCGATGGCTTCCTCCGGCATCGGCTCCTTTGGTTCTTCAGCTGAACTAACCGAGGGAGCTGACTCGACGACGGGTTCCATTTGGATTTGGTTTTGAGGCGCGAGTTGTACCTGTGCTAAAGGTTGTAATCCTGCAAATGCAGAATATTGTCCAAACCCTTGCTGGTAGTATCCACTTGGCGGAAGTTGTTGTTGCTGCTGCAGCAAAGCTTGCGCCTGTTGACGCCAATAATCCACTTGAGATGACAAGTCCTGAATTGGTGCCATCGAACTACTTGCTGGCGTCGCTGTGGGTATCGTGACTTCAGTCGAAGTTGCTGACGTGGTTCCAGTCGAAACTTTCTTCGACGTGCGTGGTTCTCGTGACGCCGATTTCTTCGAGCGCCGTTTACGATGCGCTCTCTCGCTGCTGGAGGACTCGGAAATACTCGATGAATCGGTTGATTCGTATCTCCTATCTCTATATGCGTGTTTGGAGACATGGCGGCTTTTACCTCGGTGTCTACCCATATCGTACTGAAAGGTGGAAACAATATATAAAAATTAGAATCTTAATTCAGTATTTATATACTGGTGTAGAATTATACGTTTCTGTAGTGTTGTACGTTTGTGCGTGTTTATCTATCGTCCAATTGGACAATTAAACCTTTTTTTATCATTAAAAATGGATAAAGTGATTTGACTAATATATTTTTATATTTTCGGCATAATTATATGTATATATAAATATTATTCGAATAATTATAGACATAAAAATATCATGTCGCTATTTCTTCATAAAGGATCGTACATTCTTTGATTAAAGTGCACGTCTTTCTATCGATGTGCTTTATGGGCGCCATCTTGTGTCGCCATTAAGACTTATCGGTAGTTTTACTCGTTCGTTTTGGCTGAAACTGCTTCGGTTGAAACTTGGAAAATACTCCGCACGGCTTGCGTGGTCGAATTTTTTTTTAAAGTATATTCTCTAACTAGGAATATACAGATTGGTTTTTAGAGTTGGTTAATCCATTATTATTCATTAATATTTTTTACCTTCTCTAATCGAAATTTGACAGTGATTATCCGTGATGTGACCTGGGCCAAGTTCGCTGTTTTAAATGAAACTTTTTCCATTCTAATTCCGAGTGGCCGCGTTCTTGCTCTTGATTGGTCAAATTTAAATCACGTGACTACCATATGGTTTTTCCTAACTTTTTAATCATTTGTTAATTATCTGAGTACAAATTCGTAATATGTTAATTAATACTCGTAGTAGTGGATTGATTACTTAAATCAACCTTGGTGACAAATCCGTCAATATATTTCCTATTCGGTTTACGAGTTTGTGGTCTTCTATCGGGAGGTTTAACAGGTGGAACGTACGTACCATTCCGTTTAGCCTCTCGTTTTAGATGCTTTTTATGATGTCGGCCATGGGTCTTGACATCGGGATTTGACGAATTCGTCTGCTCGACCTCAGGTTGACTAGGGATGATAATATCCTTTTGGATATTGTTCTTTTCGGACATCCAATTTGGGTTTGGATGTTCTGTATTAGTTCCTACTAATTGATTTTTTTCCCACTTTTCGATGGGATATGTAGGGATATATGGTAATAAATCTTGCGTGTTAATTGATTTCTCAATTTTTCTATTCCCAATTTTTGTGAGTTCATATGCACCTCCTCCATGGATTTTGGTGATTTCCCATGGGCCATCACGTTTTATCGCTAAACCCTTAGTGATATTATTATCTTTGTCCGATAAGATATGTGTCTTTCTCCACACTAAATCACCTAATTCGTATTCACATATATGATATTTATCATTATGTACTTTTTCGTGTTTCTCATAATTTTTCTGCATCCTATGATACATATTTTGATGAGCACGCTTTAATACATCGAGTAGTTCTTTAACATACTCTTCAGGTTTATTTTTGTCAAGGGATATCCCGTGATATAATATTCGAGGATCGAAAGGTAGTGGGGCTTCTCTTCCCATGTTAAGTAACATGGGAGTGTGTCCTAATGCTTCCGATACTTGAGTTCGAGATGCAAATGCAAATTCATTGAGATATTTTGGCCAATGAGAATGTACATCTGTGTAGATGGCTAACATTGTTTTAATGTCTCTGTTTACTCTTTCCATAGGATTAGAGTGTGGGGTATACGTGCTCGTATGAGCCATCGTAATGTTCCTCTTTGCACAAAATTCTTTGTACACTGTGCTAACGAATTGTGACCCATTATCACTAATGATTTTAGACGGGTGACCAAATCTACAAATTACTTTGTTTATTTTCTCTACTATTTTCTTAGCACTTGCTACAGCTAGAGGAAATAGTTCCACGTATTTAGTACATTGGTCAATTATGACTAATATCCATTTTAAATTGCCTTTTGCATTTGGTTTTGGACCACATAGATCTACGCAGATGGTTTCCCATGGATAAGTCATGTTGTGCGGAACATAAGGTGCTGCACGCTTTTTACTTTGATTAGGTTTATACTGTTGACAGTGTTGGCAACTTCTTACATAAACTCTAATGTGTCGGCTCATTTTGGGCCAATAATAAATTTGTTTTGTTCCTATGAATGGTCTTGCTGATTCCAGCGTGTCCACTTAGTGGATGACCATGACAGGCAAACATCACTCTCCTAATTAGGGATCGAGGGACTACTGCTTTAAATCCATTTCCTGAATCGTTTAATTCTTCGTCAAATGTTGGATTAAAGTATACTAGTAACCCGTCTTTGTTAGTTGATTCCTTTGAATCTAACATATATCCACCGATTTTCTCCATCCAATTGGGTGGTTTATTTAATTTTTTCTTTTCATTATCTTTTGATAATAAATAATTTCGAATTCCAAGACAGAATTCATCTTTTAATTGTGCTTCTATTAATTCTTCTCTTGTTGGGGGAATTT
>AFFK01019062.1:0-14756 GCA_000239455.1 Strigamia maritima
CTATAAAGAACATTTCGACCTGTTCAATGTATTGACGCCAATTTCCTTCCAAATCAAATGGGAAAATGTTCCCAATGGTACGATTGGCCATATTGACAAAATAGGCCTACCACGTGGACGATTGGATGACTAGGAAATCCAAAAATGATAATAATTAGACAGAAAAATATTTACCCAAACGTTTGCTGTTTACATTGATGAATGCATTGTTCAAATGCAAGAATGAATGCACGTGGATTGACAATTATCCGTGCCTCGTCGCCAATTTAGTGTGTATCGATGATAACCCTAAAATAATAGAAATGTCGGAAGAAAGACAAGGAACAACCGCATGGTTGGAGATTGAGATAAGAACTGATTTATTGCTTAAGATAACAATTTATATACTATACATAGGTGGCGCAAGAGAAGCTTGCTATTGACCAATGATGGTCAAGTTTAATGGGTGTCATGAAAACATGACACAATGACTAAATACCGGAACACAACAAATACAGCTGTAAGAAAGCAACTAAAAACATCTCATCTTATTTTAATATAAAACATTTGGATCTAGCAAACTCAACGTAAAACAGAAATGATATGAAACAAGGATATAACAAGTTGGCGACGAAGTAAAACACGATTTAAAAATCCAGAGAGAATGCATACACAGCGAAGATGACCGGAATAGAACACGTTTACGAACGATAGCCAGGCCTAATTTGGCGGAACAGCATTGAAATCATTCATAGCGGTTCAAAGCAAATCAAGATCAATAGTGAATATAAAGAATAAAATAGAAGAATAAAATAGAAGAAATATAAAGAATAAAATAGAAAAAGTATAAGGAATAAAATAGAAGAATTATAAGAAATATAATAGAAGAAATATAAGGAATAAAATAGAAGAAATATAAGGAATAAAATAGAAGAAATATAAGGAATAAAATAGAAGAAATATAAGGAATAAAATAGAAGAAATATAAAGAAAAAATAGAAGAAATATAAGGAATAAAATAGAAGAAATATAAGGAATAAAATAGAAGAAATATAAGGAATAAAATAGAAGAAATATAAGGAATAAAAAGAAAGAAAAAGTAATATGACTGAATCGGGATCTAAACCTAACGTGACAAACGTCAACACCTCAACAACAAAGGAACGTCAACCCTACTTTTTGGACAACATTGGTCCATTCATGGGTCAAGGCGGGGATCAGTGGTCCCAATACCTAGAACAATTTGAAGATTTTTGCGCTTTGAATCAAGTGGCTGATGCTGAGAAACATCAAGTGTTAACATCCGTCATAGGTTTTGAAGTTACAACTCTTGCAAGAGATTTGATTTCACCGGATACACTACGCGATACATCGTACCTGACTTTAACGCAGAACCTATCTGAACATTATCGAGCGGTGGTCCGACCCCACGTACAAAGGTATAAACTACAGAAGCGTAATAGACAACCAAATGAGACTGTAGCTGATTATGTAGCAGGCAGCTTTGCGAGCTATAGCCAGATTATACTCCATTCTCATCACGTGACAATATGGAGGAAGCTATTTTGGTACAAGTGGTCAGCGGTATAAACAACGATAGACTCAGACGGCGATTTTTAAAGCAGGAAATGTTAGTCCTTAAAGACGCAGTCAAGATGGCGCAAGCGGCGGAGGCAGCCGATGCGGGCCAATTAGTATATCAAGAGAATAAGGACAACAATGGTTGTTTAATTAACTCACCGGAGACAATAACACTTCAAGTTAATCAGCCGACACAGTCAAACTTCACATATAAGCAATTAAATAGACATGATGATCCAAGACCAACACATTTTCAGCAACCAGGATGGCTCCAACCTAGACCACGTAATGATAACATTAACCCATGAAACCTTATCGGTAAATGCAAGTGGTGTGGACTCGACCATCGAGGTCAATTGTGTAAAGCCATTGATGCAAAGTGTTACAAGTGTGGCAATATTGATCATTTGGCAAGAGTATGCATGAAAACACCTCGTACAACACAACGGAACCAAACGCAATTGAGTAATCCAAGATTTCAGCAACAGAATGTACCAGTAAATGTAATGGAAGTCGATCCCATGCCCAAAGCAAGAGACGAAACCATTTATCCGGTTTTTATGATATCAACAAAGTTAATGCAATACCCACCACATTTTATTGACGTGAGGCTCAATGGTAGACCTTTATGGATGCAAGTCGATACCGGTTCAGAGTTAACTCTTAACATTTCAAACTTTATGGCCAGATTAAGAAAACGTGCCATTTCTGAAACCAGCTACAACGCGCCTATCAACTTATGGCAACTCACTTGTCCAGGTGAAAGGACAAATTCAAGTCACACTGCAAGCCAACAATAAGACAGTGGTGACACAGATCGTCATAACAAAAAGCAACGGTTCAAATTTAATTGGGCGGAACATAATTTACGCGTTGAGGTTGGATATGAATTTTAAGCAAACATCAATCAAACAAGTAACCGTACACCACGAAGACCAAACAATTAAGCAGATCGTAGCAGAGTATCACGACGTTTTTCAGCCTGGTTTGGGGTTGTATAAAGGTCAACCTCTCAAACTTAAAATAAATAACACTACCTTTTAAGTTCTATCGCCTGCGGCCAGTGCCCATTGCTTTGTTGGAGAAAGTTAATTAGGCACTTGATGAGTTGATACAACAAGTTCTCGTACCAATAAAATTTAGTAAATGGGCCACACCTTTGGTGGTGGTTGCTAAGAAAGGTGGAGGTATCAGAATTTGTGGCAATTATAGAGCTACAGTTAACAGAGTGCTACAGCCTGATCCATACCCTCTTCCTAAGATAGCGGACATTATTATGAAGTTGCCGAAAGCCCAGTACTTCACTAAACTGAATGTTACTCAAGCTTACCAGCAGCGTCTTCTTGACTATGAGTCGTCTTTATTAGTAGCAGTTAATACGCATCGTGGCCTATTTCGCGTAACACGCATGCCTTTTGGCATAACAGCTGCAGCGGGCGAGTTTCAGCGCATTATGGAATTTGAGTTCAAAGACATATTGATGGTCAAACCTTACCAGGATGATATAATGATTCCAACAATGACTAGAGAAGAGCACTACACTATATTGCAAAGTGTGCTCCAACGTTGTCGCGACACAGGTTTCTGTTTACGTTTGACGGAGTGCGAGTTTTTGATGCTATCGATTATCTTTTTGGGTTTTCACCTCAGCGCACAAGGAGTACGACCACTGCAGACGCAAGTAGAAGCTGTCACCAACACCCACAACAACAACCGAGCTTAAAGCCTTCTTGGGAATTGTTAACTATTATAATGCATTCTTGTCAGAAATGGCAACAATTTTAGCACCTTTACATCAGCTTCTTCGAAAGGAGGCTTCATGGAACTGGACTGACATACACCAAGCGGCCTTTAAAGCGATTAAAGATGCTTTGGTGTCATCAAAGATTTTAGTCCCATTTAATGATAAAGAACAAACGGTAATAATAGTTGATGCATTACCATTCGGAGTGGAGGCAATTCTCGCCAATCGGATTGAACAGACAGAACATCCAGTCGCCTACGTATCAAAGAGTCTCACAGCAGCACAAAAAAATTATGCACAAACAGATAGAGAAGCATTGGCCATCGTTTTCGGATTAAAATGATTTCATCTGTATTTGTATGGCAGACTGATAATCATCGTTACGGACCATAAGGCCTTGTTGGGTTTATTTTCACGTGATAAGCCCAAACCTGCAATAGTACCTCTACGTATGCTAAGATGGATGTTGTTGTTGAGTACATATGATTATACTATCGAGTATCGTCGAGGAGTCGAGATGACCAATGCAGATGCTCTTAGCAGACTGCCAATTCCGTCTACTGAATTGGACGAAGAGGACGAATTGTCCACGGAAAAATTTGCTATCAATATATTAACAAACGAATTATCACGGAAAACATTCCAGGAAGCAATGGAAAATGACCAAGAGATGGTCATGCTTGTAAAGATATATTACGTGGTGAACACGTCACTAATGAAACAAGTCAGCTTGTCAAACAATACCTTACGGCACCAGATCAATTGTCAACGTCGAACGGCCTAGTATTTTGCGGCACTAGACTGTTAGTCCCAGCCTTATTGAGAGAAAGAACTATTCAACTTATGCACAGAGGACACCCTGGCATAGTCGCCATGAAACAGATCGGACGAATATTGTTTTGGTGGCCCAGAATCGATCAAGATCTAGCGCAACATGTGCAAAGTTGCAAGATGTGTCAAAAAGAAAGAAACTTACCACCACGTGAACAACTAGTTCCATGGCCATGTACAACATTTCCATGGCAAAGAGTACATATAGACTTTGCTGGACCAGTCAATAATATCAAGTACCTGGTATTAGTTGACGTACATACCAATTGGGTTGAGGCGGATGTCACGTACAACCGCAGTGGACGTAATCCAGCAATTAACGAAATGGTTCTGTGTGTACGAAATACCACAAATTTTGGTATCAGACAATGGACCGCCATTCCGTTCACAACAACTTGATGATTTTTGTAGAGTAAACAACATAAATCACACATTCAGCCCAGCATGGCATCCTCAGTTGAATGGTCCGGCCGAGCGTGCCGTCCAAACAGTTAAGAACGGTTTGAAAAAGGCGAACACCGAAAACGCAAGCAGAGTTTTAGTTAAGTTTTTGTACTATCAACACACTACACCAACAACAGGAGACGGTTTGACCCCGGCGTTCAAGTTGTTTGAACGAGCAATAAGAATGCATGTTACAGCGGCAACAGAGAAACTAATGGAAATCACGAATCAAACCGTGTCAACCAAAACCCCTCACCGCCAATTCAACCTTAATCAAACGGTATGGGTATACCAACCAAACCACCAGTGGTGTGAGGGTATTATAGATAGCAGACAAGGAAATGTGATGTATAACATCAAACTTGCAATGAATGATTTGATTGTAACGCGACATGTAAATCACATCAGGGGAAGAATAACAGATATAATAGAAACGTGTAATGAAACGGTCAACTTGACACTAACAAGACAGCGGTGTATAAATTTTCAACCAACTACACAAGAAACCACTAAACAACTACGTCAACCAACAACAAGTAGAATTGATCAACCACTAAGACAAGATAACAAAGATGTAACACATCCGAAAATAACACCACTTCTTGAAATTGACCTATCACAGGCAAAAAAACAACAAAAAGTGGAACAAGATCAACAGCCAAGATTACCTAAAAAACGATGGTGACAAATAATTGATCCCACCAATGAGCCATGTGGATCTCAATGGAAAGGCGGATACTGATGAATGACAAGAAAAACAAAACCAGTACATTCATATTGACCTCCAAAAAGATTAAGGAAGATGTAATTAAAAATCAGGGGAAATGTAATATATCAGATTTTTATTATTTCATTATAAAACGTGGAAATTAATTGTAAACATATAAAGTCAAAAGCAACAATTGTAACCGGAGAAACAATAAAATTAGCATAACATGTAAATACAGCTGTAAGAAAGCAACTAAAAAACATCTCATCTTATTTTAATATAAAAACATTTGGATCTAGCAAAATAAATGTAAAACAAAAATGATATGAAATCACAAGGATATAACAATGCGTAAATACGTTTATGTTGATGTGTGATGAGTGTTTGCGCAAACAAAAAATCACGTAACAACGTGATGTCAATCGATCTAATCTTGGTGTCACTCAGACAAAATTCAAATACCTGTTGCAGTCAATGGTGGTGGTGTGTTGGTGCTGATGGCGAGGATGGTTCGTTATTTTCACGTCCTCGGCCTGTAATACTGCGTCCTCGGCCTGTAATACTGCGTCCTCGGCCTGTAATACGGCGTCTTTGGCCTCTAATACTGCGTTCTCGGCCTCTAATACTGCGTCCTCGGCCTCTACCGCGGGCTCGGCCTGGCATTTTTGCAAATGGCGGCTTGCAAAAACGGAAGCAGGCCGGTTGCTTTGTTATGCACATGTGCATAATGTTAGTGTATGCGCATGTTAGCCCAACACATGTTCATGGATCAGAGTGTATTTATTTGGTTGTTTATTCTGATGCAACCTGCGGTTGTGAGTTATATCAATTGCAGTGTTTATTTACTAATTTTGAGGTGTGTATTATGCCAATGAGTTGTATTTGGTGTAATTTGGTGACACTTTCCTCTATTTGAGTAGTAATAGTATCGGGGATATTAATTACAGATATAGAGTTAAGTGTACACTTGTTAAGATTGTGTTGTTTGACGTTTTATGGTAGCAGAGTGTCAAAATGTTTGTCATTAAATTGTCAGAGATGTGTAAAGTTGTATAATCCCGGTTTGTGTCCTTAAATAACCGATTGTGCTTATAAATTACCGAGCTGTGGTTTAATAGTATGTAAGTTACCGATTTTGACAATATTTAACCATTTAAGACAATTGTTATACCGAGGTGAATGTATTAATCTGAATTGTAAGTTTTATCACTTATTTAGAGTGTTGTCTGTCTAATTTAGATGTAGCAGACAACACAGTGCCATATCTTTAGTGATTGGCAACAAGTGGCGAGTCTTGATGACATCACCTGTTGTTAATCAGGTTTTGGTGAACACCAAGTCAGGTGTTCTCACTCGCTTTCAGGAGCGCCAAGATGGTGGCCCGCATGCCAAGTCGGCATCCTTATGTATAGTGGTTCAAATAAACCAGTAAGTTCGTTTTGTATATTTTAAATTGTGTTCCGTGTCATTTGTGGCGCCTGTGCATCATAAATGACGCCCGCGACTTCCTTTTGTGCTTGACGTGTGACGGTGGAGTCGAGGGCCACATAGGCCGCGTTTTGACGAGTACGGGACCGACGGGACATCGACTTACGGTCGTGCCGACCGGCTCCAAGTTGATTCGGCAGGAAAATACAAGTTTTGCGGCGAAAATTTACGAATGCGTTTTTGGCCATTTTTGGACGTTTTCGACACGCCATCCTAGGATTCGAGGTTCTGTACGCTTACACATAAAAATACGTTCATACGTTCATGCGATGAACGTATGAACCAACGTAAGAAATCAATTCTTACGTTGATCTGTACGTTTTAACAATCACGTATCAACTGTATCTACGTATGAAACATACGTTAATAAGTTGATACGTTTGGACAAATTTCAAGTGCGCAAATCCTCTTTTATCTCGTGTTGACGGTGGGCTTAACGTTATGACTGCAGTTGACAAAACAAATATCCCTGTAACTTGGGCTACAATTAACAAATTTTTAGTTATTTTTGGTTTATTTAGTAGCTCTTTTCTCGTGTTTTCTGATGGTGCAAATATTTTATTTATCTGTTTAATTTATTACTAAATTTTAGAGTTTTGGGAACTCTTAAGTCCAATTTTTTTAATAATAACATTATTATGTCGCAGAGTTGTAGATGTATGGATTTTAGCAGTTTTATGTTATTTATTAGCAGCAGTTCCATCAATTTTTTGTCTTATATTTAGAACTCTGAAGTGACTCAAAAATAGTCACCTTGATTTTTAGGTTCACCAAAACGACTTATGACGTTGCACACACTGTAAAAGTAGATAGCTTGGCACATAAATCTTATATGAAAAGCACTTAGGGTTGACGAATCTAAAGAATGCTGGAGTGTGAGAGGCAACCAAAGAATAGTGATAATTATTTTGAAACACAAGAATGATCATTTCCATAGCAATAGCAACATGTGGCACGAGTGAAAGATATTGGGTCATACGAATAACATGAAGTTTATGCTTTTACTTCATAATTTTGGAGCAAATACTCATTTTTAAAAATAAAATTTTAAGTAAATGCTTTGACTTTAAAGCAAAATAGTATTTACTTCATGATAGAAATTTTAACTTAAATTAAAAGCATTTACTTTTTTTACTTAAATTTTGTATGAATAAACAGAAGGAAATGCTCTTATTTTTAACAAATGCTTCAAAAATTTGAAGTCAGCTTCCGAGTATACTTTAGTCTGTTACTATTTAATTATGTTTTCAAGGCCAAAAAACACTACAAATCACACACTGAAACTCGAGATGAGGACTACAGTAATTATACAGGTAAAATAGTGGAAATGTGAAAAGAATTACAAATTATTTCTCAGTGATTTTTTTGGAAATTATGAAGTAAAAGCATAAACTTCACTTTATTTATATGATGCAATAAACCAGGAAAATTAACAATAGAAATGCAAGTTAGGATGAAGCAAAACCTTCACTGAAAAGAGCTTTTGCTACCGAGTGAAAGCAAATGTTTATTCATATAAAATTGAGCATTTGCTTTTACTAGTTGCTTCTACTTTAAGCAAATGCTTTTACTTTTACTTTTTGTTTCAAGTAAATACTACATTTTTATTCGTACGACCCATTGAGCATAGCTATAATTGGCTGTTGAAAATTCGTCACTTCTACAGCCAATTCAAATGCTTGGTGCTATACGCTGCTATGAAAACGATCATTCTTGTGTTTCAGAAAAATCGTCAATATTCTTTGAGGCAACAAGGTTGGGGATGACCATGGTCTTACATTAATGTACCTTTTTTAAAAGCAGTGCACATTCCAAATACTGTTGACACAACTGTCAAATTGGCATAAATAATGTCAAGAATTTTTTTTCGTTTCTTTGAAAAATATAAAGGTTTGCAAGTGGTATAAAAACATATATAACATATAAACTTCTGCTTACTTCACTGTTTGAATATTTTTCTATCGTTTTATTGTAGAATTTAAGAGTAGAAGAAGCATTCCACAATTGCATTGTTTTGTTTGCAAATTGAGATAATGGATGAAGTAAATCAAACAGTTGGTAATTGCCACAGCCAGTATTAAGTTGTTGTGCTAAATCTGTTTTGGCTTTCAATATTTGATTATTTTCTCCACAAACAATTACAAGTGGAAAATGAATGGTTTTGTCTCTGATGAGACTGACAGTATTCAACAGTGGATAATCAAAATAAGAATCAACCAAATTGTAAATGTAATAAACTGATATAAAAGCAAAAACAAGCAAAGCAATTATTTCCTTTTTCTTTCGGAGTGTTTTTGGTTTTTCTTCAAGTAGTATTTGAATTTTTTCTTCCAACTTGGAATTTCCTTCCTTTCTTTTCTTTGACTTGATGAGAATAAAGTTTTTGTAGCAGTAAACAAATATTTCAACAAGTGTTAAACAAGACATGCCAAAATAGAGGCCGATGTTTCCTCCAATGTCGCACAACAAAAATATTATATCGTAAGAATAACGTTCTTGTAATGTTCGAACAAAATTATTAGTGACGAAAACTTCTAAGGCCAGATTATTCTCAATATCTGGTATACGATTGTACGTTATAACTTGTTGGGTCACATCACATAAATTGAGACATTTGCAAACTGTAACTACATTTTTCAAGGCGAGAATGGATGAAATAGTTTTTATTTGTTTTCGGAGATAAGTATCATTGCACAGAGGCCTGTTTCTTGCCTCGTAAAATGGAAATCTTACAAGAGAAAAAGTGTATTTCAGATTTATATGTAAAATCAATGCCTTGTAGGTGGTATGCCATGTACAACCCACTAAACAAGAACTTGTCTAAACAACATTCAGAAAATATTTTTTATAAACATCTGAAATGTTGATTCAATATAAAGTCTTTTTTTATCAACATTTTTTCAACATTCAAACATAACATTAAACATTGATTTTACATTATATGAATGTTACATATCAACAACCAATATTTCCACTGTTTGATTGTTGTATCAAAATATTGATACGACAATCAAACAGTGGAATTATCGGTTGTTGATATGCAATATTCATTTATAATGTTAAATCAACATCTTGTTATGTTTGAATGTTGAAAAAATGTTGATAAAATAAGACAGTAAGTTAATAAGCATAAGTTAGATAAGTTAATAAGATAATAAGTTATATTAAATCAACATTTCTAATGTTTTTTTTTGAATGTTGTTTAGACATTTTCTTGTTTCGTGATAAGTAGACAGGACACAACCCATCATCCCAACATGGTCTATTGATAACCATGATCCCAAGTACCATATGTTTTTCTGATGGAAATATATATTAAAAACTT
Organism: Strigamia maritima; assembly: GCA_000239455.1. Classification (NCBI taxonomy): domain Eukaryota; kingdom Metazoa; phylum Arthropoda; class Chilopoda; order Geophilomorpha; family Linotaeniidae; genus Strigamia; species Strigamia maritima. The sequence continues at coordinate 10,102 of AFFK01019062.1, forward strand.
GAATTATTACAAAACATGAAAGTACCTGCATATATGTGCTATGGATAAACAACGACTCAAGCAGCGATGTAAATTATTATCACACTGATTTCTCTTCAAGTTGATAAAGTGGTACTACAAGTATAATACCATAAAGACAGATTTCTTAAATTTCAGATCATCGAAATGCAACAATGTTTTTTTAAATGAACAAAAAGTTGATTATGCTAATTTTAAAAGGCAAAAACTAAAAGGGTTCTTAATTTTGGGTTTTCGAATCCCCGATTATGGAATTTATCACTTTTGGATAAATTCCAGAATCGGAATAAACTCTCTTGCGATGGTATAAATTCCCAACATACAGAAGTATTACTTACTTACTACTACCAAAGAACGGGGATACTTTGGCCTATTTTTGCTTTTATTTTATAAATAAAACTTTGAGTGTTTCACTTTACAGGCTGAGAATAACATGTTAGGGGCAACTTGACCTGTAGAATATACAAGTGTTATTGAAAAAAATTAAATTTTAATTTATGTCCACTTTTTTTAAAAAAATTGATGGGCCAAAGTTACCTACCTAAACGGGGAAACTTTGTCCACCTCTGTTTTTTTCATTGGTTTCCACTACTGGAGCAAAGAAAACCCATCATTGGGCTAACATTAGCCCTTATATGTTTTAAAAAATATTTTTAAAGCAATTGATCATATTTTTCAATTTTTGCTAGAACAGATAATGAGCCAGCACATATAAGTATATAATTTTTTTTTTAATTTTTTAATTTACTAATTAATTTAAATTAAAGATGTCATAATTTTTGTATGGATGTATTACTAGTTGTTTATAATGCTTATAAGGCATTTTTTACCTAAAAAATAGCCAAAATTATTAATTTAAAGGTGGACAAAGTTACCCTCCAAAACGGCACAAATTGCTACTTTTTGAAATTTTTATGACTGAGTTTATATTAATAAGTATGACTAAAAATCTTTAGGATTACAGAGAAAACATAGTAGTGCATCAATTAAAAATAATAAAACCAAAAAAATAGTCACTAATTAGGTTATCTGACACAACTTTCTCAGCTTAAAAATTGTCCTCGCCCGAGTAGGTGACCATTTGCAATTTTCTGCAGTCCTATTATTTACTTAAGAAATTATTTTATTCCAAAAAGTTATTTCTAAAGCATTTATTTATTGATTTAAAAAAAAATGGAGTTATTTCCATTTTTAAAAAAGATGTATCAATAAATACAAAAAAAAACATGGTGAGGCAAAGTTACTACCCCCGGGTAAAGTATCCCCATTTTACGGCAAACTCGGTATGACGCACGGGTGACTCGTATGACATATAAGGACTCAGACTAGCACGAGGACTCGGAGGAATGGTTAAAGAAAAAATTTCTGCTGATGGGTAATCGGCTAATCGCTAGATATATAATTAATTCTTACATTTTGTATATTAGTGATAGCTTGATATTTAATGCTTTTCAAATAAAGCAAGTCTGTAAACACTTCTGATAGATGATATATGACTGCAGATGGATGAATATGGACCTTTAAAGTCAAAGAAAATGTGACTAATGACATTGCATTTTTTCCTACTGGCTGCAATCAAAAAGTCGTGTTTTGTGATTTTGGAAAATTTTATCATTGAAAAAGGTATCAAAAAATTGTATTTAGGCGAGTGTTTTCAGATTTACAATGTCACTTCTGCAGTATTTGTGTTTTACGTAAAACATTTACAAGAACAACACAAATCACGACTTTTTAAAAGCAGCATGGAGAAGGAGTAGGATTTTGTATAAGTACTTTATTATATTGTAAGAATTAAATACTTACATTAATGAATGCACAATTTCTGGGTAGTTTAACTTTGAATACCATTTTGTAATTCCTATTGCCGTATGGAAAAGAAAATGCTAAACAGAAATAAATATTACAGTTACATAGTAAACTGTAACATCATTATGGTTATACGTATAAAAACTTGTGATTTTGGTCGCTCAAGAGATTCGTAATTTTTAATTGTCAGGTTAACTCGTAATTTACGCTATGGTACAAAAATTTGTCATTTCATTATTTAACTTTAGGAAAAATTAAAACAAATTGTTTACTATTTCAAAATATGCTTCAGTGATGTAACTAGGTATACTCAAATACGTAAAAATATCATCATTTGGTAATGACGCTTTATATGGATCAGTATGTGAGTTTTCACATTGGTCTTTGAACACATTATTGCCAGTCAACTTAACCATAAAATTGTTGAATTCTTGCGTAGTTTGTGGATAGAAATAAACATATGGAAAAGAACCGTGCGTTGTTTCGATTAAATGCGCGTCAACTGTAGTTGGTTCATCCATGAAATGCAATATTCGATCTGCAATTTGGTACACACAAATCGCTAAATTCATAACGAGTAATGAAAAAAATAAAATTTTTGCAGTTTTTTTCTTTTTCGTGATGTTCTTTAGCGATTTCATGAATATTGGTACTGCCACCAATCTTTCGGCTAGAATAGTGCCAACAAGATTTCGCAGTTTTCTTTTTCTGAGTAGTTGACTTTGACAAAATACCCGATTTGGTTGCTGCGTATTCATTTTACTTTTCAATGTATACACTCAGAGTATGTACAGTTGATATGTGAGGCAGCAACAGCAGCTTAGCTTGCTTGAATACAGCTAGTTTGAAATATTTACCACTTAATCAACATGAGAGCAAAATAATCACTTTACCACACTTTACCGGTACAGTATTTGACAGACAATATTTCTCTTTTCTATTTTTTGATATAAGATTTTTTTGTTTCTAAGCTAACTTTTCTCTTGAAAAGAAAATTATTATAATTATAAAGAAAAATATTGATTTCACATCAATAATTTTCTTGTTGAGAGAAAAGTTAGCTCGGAAACAAAAAAACCTCTGGCAGAAAAGTACAGTCGGCAGCACAAATGAACAAGTGAACAATTTCATGTTATTTGTATGAGACTAGAAATAATGATCAAATTCAACAATAAAATTTTTAATCCTGAATTTGTTGATGGCTCATTGAATAGTGATTTATAATGTTGTTATTTTGCAGCTGATTTTGCAGAGGATTTATGGTTAGTTCACATTGGTGTTCACATTAAATAAACCTTCAATGATTAAATACGCGCCATTACATTAAAATAATAAAGATTTGAAAAGTGATTGAATTCCAAAAAAAGACAATTATACAGACACGTCATAAAATAATAGTAGGCCTTTCGTTGCATTTGACTGCAACATCATCAGCTATATTTTATTCATAACCAAAATCTCCGTAATATATTAAAAATAAGTATGTAAAACAGACATAACACATCCAAAACATCACTTGGACGTTTTTTGAACACTAGAAATAATAATTCTTTTTGATCTCCTAGGGAGGACCTGGGTAGGAATTTCATCAATTTGACCTTTTAGTGCCTCCACCATCCATTCAGCACCCCTCAAACCCACATTAACGTTCATACAAGTCCCATTATTAGCAGTAATAGCAATATTATTATTATTATTAAAGATTTATTCATTTACGGGTTGCCCCGTCTTGAATGGGGGTATTACAGCAATTAAGTTACAGGATATTCCAAAATTCCAAAAATAAACAAAATAACTTAACAAAATCAAAAAATACACCATCGTCCGCCAAGGAGAACAACACCACGCACATCAGCCAATCACTTCCGCCATTTTTTCAAAACAGCGAATATATTCCACCACATGAATGTCAATCGGGCCCTGCAATATCTGATTCATCTGTACCACATCAATCTCCCCCCGGATCCGCCAAAACCAAGTCGTTGCACGATATCTAGACAACTCTTTGCATCCAAACACGTGTTTGATGTCCTCAGTCACTTTCTTGCACACTCGACACAGTTGCCAGGAGTCCTCCATCCACCACGCCCCACCACGAGCCCAGCCACCACATCGTAATTGCATCCAGATTTTTCGTTGATATTCCGAATTTGTCGAGTCAGTTAAATAAATCTCCCTGCCAAATGTAGTTTTTATTTCCTTGTATCTCGGACAGTAAGATGAACAATCAACATGGGACCACGTTTTCTGAATCTCCTGCAGCATCAAGCTCTTCAATATATCTTCCATATTTATTTTTATTCTTTCTAAGTCTTCAGGCGCTCTAAGTAATTCTAGTAGCATTCCATTTCCGGCCTCTTTGATTATCTGGTCCAGATCACGGCGCCAATTACTTTTTTGTATTTCTTCTTTTAACATGTCCCGGAGACAGATCCTCGGCCACCGAAAGTCTTCCATCTTAAGTATATCCACTATATATTTAAAAACTCGTTTAACAGTAAGAATCCTCATATCGTATTCAGCCAATTCCATTTTCCAAACATAGTCAGGGCAATTACGATTAGCTTGCAGAACCATTTTCATATAACGTCGATGTACCCTTTCAGTGTCTTGTCGTCCTCTCAATCCCCAGATTTCCACACCATAAAATAATACTGATTGTACTAATGCCGAGTATAATTTAAGTTTACTTTGTAGGTCATGCATACCAGTCCGTTTCATCAAACCCCATGCTGTATTAACCACACTTTGGGATTTAATTGCTCGTTGTTTCACGTGTTCTGACATTACATTAAAAGTCGTAAAAGTGAATCCCAAATACTTGTACGAAT